>WWET01005177.1:18645-42068 GCA_011038615.1 Limnodynastes dumerilii
AAGAGGAAACTAATTGGGTGCTAAGGAGAAAGATCTATTTATACCAAGTTAATTTGCTCAAATTACGGAAAAAAAAAAGCCAAATGGGGTGAAATAAATATAGAAATAAAGCCACAAAATGGAACCAAGTTTACTATAACATAGGAGAGGGGGCTTTAATTAGGAATCTCCTTTGTGTATTTCTATGGTACATAAATTGTAATCTGTTTCAATTTAATGACACTTTCAACAACTACTGACAGAATGGCCAGAAAAGATGAACAGATTTATTTTATATTTCTCTTTAGTAGCGTGCTGCCAAAGTTATACTAAGGGGAGCATGGTCGCCATTGGGGTGGGGGTGGGGGGGAGCAGCTGGAACTGGTCCCAGGCTGGAGCTGATGGGGGCCCACAGATACTTACCTAGTTCTGCAGCAGCAGGTATTGCCTTGCCCTCGCCCGTACTGAGTGATAGGTGCAATGGTGATCCGACATTCTTGGCTGTCGCTGTGGTCGCAGGGTCCAATATTATTGATTATTAGGGTCCAATATTGGGGACATGCATGCGGAGGGGCGGGGTTGAAATACGTACCTGAAAAGTTAGGTGAGACAGGGTGGGGGGGGAATGTATTTAAGTGGGCATTTGAGGGCGCGGTTAGATAGAAAGGCACGTTCGTACCTTGATGTACGCCCCCGTAACTACACACGTAGATATAAAGGTGCCCTATGGCATTTCGTAAGTCAAAGACAACCCGTCAGTGAGAGGGGAGTGTTGTGGGTGTGGCCTTGCTACATGCGTGCGTATAATTGCGTTCTTTTATAAAACGGATCTCTGAATACGGCCCAATGGGTCTGATTCACACTTAAGAAAGGAATAAGTGCACGTGGATTCGCAAAACTACGCACATAAGTGGCAAGTGCATCCCCGTAACAATTTATTTTAGCTGACTGCCGCCACCATAGGGCTACGTTAATGCTCCGTGTGATGTTTGTGCAGAGTTTGCTAAAGTAAGAGTGGAAGAGCCTAACCCCGCCCATACTGTCCAATTTATATGCCCCCCTCCCCCACCCACTTTACTTAACCTTGTTTTTACAGAGTGGTGGTGCCCCCCTTTATACGGATGTCATGAGGTTCTTAGATGAACGTGCGCAATGAATACTTATGCGTAACATCTGCCACACGCATGCGCAGATAGCAAAAAAACACAAACATACGCACGCGGTCTGCGTATATTTAGGAACCTTATTAATTGTGAATCAGGGCCAAGGACGTGCTGGGAAGTGGCCAGGGGTGTGATGGCCTGCATGCGTGGATACCTGCAGCTTGTGTCTATAGCCCTACTCATCTGATTTATGCACACTATAGACATGAAGCAGGCTTTGGTAAAGATGCCAGTAACGGAAGATACAGCCAATAATATAGCCGGATCAATCCTGCTGGTTATAAAATCTTGCTGATGCTAATAACTAAATCTATGTTATTTATTTATTAACAGGTTTTTATATAGCGCCATCAGATTACGTAGAATGTTACAATTTTAACACTCAATATTACAAGACTGGGTGGTAACAGATAGGCTGGGTGGGTAAGAGGGCCATGCTCACAAACTTACACTCTATAGGATATTGGGGATTGATACGTAAGGACTAGTGCTCTATATCACACAACAGACCAGCCAGCTTGCATAGTAACAGTGCTCAGTGCTGTGTATGATCAGAGAAATTGACCAAGTTTGATTTAATCATGAAAGAAGATCCAGATATCATAGTAGTTGTCAATAGGATAAATGTTAGGAAGTAGGTTGAGGGATTTGATAAGCTTGTCTGAAGAGGTGAGTTTTAAGGGAGCGCTTGAAAGTTTGGAGAGTGGAGGATAGTCTTCGTATGTTCCGAAGGTCTTGAGGCAACAATGACATTTAAGATAACATATACTGTAGGTAGGCTAGCACAGGTGAAGAAATCCCTGATGGTCCTTGATACCAAACTTTTTATATTTTGGGGAGAAATCTCACATTTTACATTACAATTCTGAGTTCTGTATTTAAACATTGAAGTGATTTTCATTGGAAAAATAACAGGTGGGTTTACAAATTATTTTAAGAAAGGCAAAGTACTGAAAAATTTCAAAGGAGTAAAACAGATAAAAAGATTTCAGTAATGATTTTGCTTAATGAACCATCAGCATACAATCTTAGAGGGGAGATAGGGACATATGACAGTTGTACAGAGAGTCCTGCTGGGTAATCAGACTGCAACATATGCCTGATAGAAATGAGTTCCAAATCAAAGTATACCATAGTGTAGGAAACCTGGACACACGGCCTATGTAAGAAGCCAATAACTTTCAGAACCATGGCCCACTATTACTCCTTGCAGCGCTCTCTGAACATCAGGGGGCCAGATTTACTAAGCTGCAGCCTTGGAAAAGTGGAGATGTTGCCCATAGCAACCAATTAGATTCCAGCTCTCACTTTCCTATTACATACTAGAGAATGTCAGCTAGAATCTGATTGGTTGCTATGGGGAACATCTCCACTTTTCCAAACCTGCAGTTTATTAATTCTGGCCCCAGGACTATGGGGAAGATCCAGAGTTAGGAGCAACAACGACAACACAAAAATCTAGTCTGTACTGCGACAATCCATATTGCAGTTTGAGGGAAGCAAATATATATATTTTTTTATGTTTTGCATTCTGTGAAAATAATGCTTAAAAAATTTTTTTATATTATATTTTTGACATTTATATTTAGAGTTTTTAAAAAAATGTTATATCGATACATCTTTATTTGTAATCTCTAATTTAGAGTTCATCTACAACACATCACTGGATCAGACCCAATGAGCCAGACGCAGAACTGAAAGACGCTAAGTTGACTTCCACTTGGTACTGAGCAAGGAGACTTGTCGAATTCAGTCTCCAACACGTACGAGATACACATGCTGGGTGGGCATAGGAATGGTAATCGCACAGTATGAGTGTTCCAAAGCCCTGATATACGATATAGTATGCAGAAACTCTAAGACAGGGTCCGTGTGTGCGATGGGAGAGCAGGGGGTTTTGAAAATTGCATACCTTAGCCTCCATTGTGGAGCCTAACATATGGAATATGCACTTAATTCTGGATCCAGTGTCATGTTTGGAGCTTGGCTAAAGTCATTACTGAAGGTCATCTTTTCAGTGTCTCCTCCATTTTGTCACCTTCTATGCCTTAAAGTTCAGTTTCTGGCATGACATTTATTAGTATTTGGATTTAGCCAGTCCAATTCCCGCTCTCATTTGGAATCTAGTTAAACTTAGCTAGTTAAATAATAGGTACAATCTGATTGGTTGCTGTGGTCATCCACTTCCTTTAAATATAGCCTGGTATGTATAAAAAGGCCAGACGCATGCACAGGCACACATATTGACACAAACACACACTATGGCGTAATTATTTAATACCTATATCCTCATCTTACTGGGATGGAAAGTTGTATACTGCATAAATCTTATCGTATAAAACGCGACGACTCATGAAGAGCTTGTCCCCTGTACATTTCTACTGAGCCTTTATCTTGCGCCTTCAGCTCCACATCACACGGTGACCTTAATTTCATGCTGTCTGCCTCTGTTCTGCTTTATACACAGCTATGATAAGACATCTTCAGCAAATGGATGTATCATGTTTACACAACAGCAGAATTATTTTAGAAGTATTCATTTATCAGAAAATACAGCACCATCAAACAACATGGATGTTCCCATTACAAAAAGCAATTAAATTGCAGTAAATGTGGTTAACTTTGTTTTTAAAATGGTTGTCCATTCAAGACATAAACAAATGCACAAGAAGATATTCACAAATCGCTGAAGTGGAAAATTGCAGTTTATATACACTTTTGTGTCATGATGCTTCAATGTTGCATGTGTACCTAGCGCTCCATAGATGGTCATGGGGGTCAAGATGCCCACATTTGCAAACGTATAGATGTTACTATGCAGCTGAAGTGATGAGTAAATACGCAGTGGGTGTATTGAGGAGGTAGCTGCAATAGGTGGGGAACCAAATGGCCAGTGATGCCCCAATATATAATGACTCTGGTTCCTCACTGGTTCCCTATGTCTGGGAGGCTAATTACCCAGGTGGGCGGCATTTCATGGTAGGGATGCCCAAATAAAAGCTTCCCGTTGCCTCTTAGATGCTTTGTTTTTTACTGGTAAAAAAAACAAAACCGTAAAACAAAACAAACAAAAAAAGAAATAGATTAAAAACTAGTAAAAAAAGGTATAAAAAAACATGGTCAATATGTTAGTTTTGACAATTTGTTATTGAAAGACCGCATTTTAAAATGCCATTTTTTTTTTGTATGACCTTTGGGAATTGATTGACTGACCCTGAAAGAAAAACTCGACATCTGGCTTTATATTTCTTTTTATTATAGGTCTAGCCATGGACTTTAAGAGCCCGATTCAATTGACCGCAATGTCTGGTCGCGGCGCTTTTCCCACGAATTTAAGCTTACATTTTACCTCATAGAGGTGCGTATTAAAATCCGCAAATTTTTCCTACTAGGTCTAAGTGCAGCACGTGCTTATTCCAGTCATCATGGTCAATTGAATAGGGCCCTAAGGCACCATTTTGTTTCTGCACATTTAAGTAAAAAAAGATCACTTTCCCTTTTAGAGTCTCTGGTGCTGATTCCATTCCCTTCCATGTAGTTGCTATCCTACAGAACTCATTTCTGCCAAAGGTGAATGGGTGGGGATTAAAATTATACAGTTTGGGAGGGGTTTAAGCGTTTGTTTGGCAGTGTATATGTCCTCAAGTTTGCACGCCAGTGGGGCCCTCTTCTGTGAGGTACAGAAAGTGTCCAGGGGTCTGGATCCGGTTCACAGTGATGGGTACATTGTTATTCTATTCAGTAGTTGAAGTGAAGAAATGATGGTATAGACATTTAGAGATAATAGATGTGAATGGAGATTTCCAGCATTTCAATGTGAAAAGTGACGGTATGATATACCCCTGTTTACTCCCCTACTTCAAGCCCTGATTCCTGTGGTCCTTAATTATCAGTCCATCCAGCAGCTATTCTTTGTTTGATTTTATTCCTTCTGCCTTGATGGATCTCTGTGTATATAAAGGTATAAGGATGTCTAAGCTTGTCAAATATTAAATTCAAAGAAAGCATTAAATAGGATGTAAAATAAAAAAAAAATGGTCAAACACCAGCATTTGCCACGAAACTTTGCATTTTGTCACTGACAATGCAAATAAGATTTTTACAACACGCGAGCTCTGTGCTATATTCTATTTATACTGGAAACAGTGGCATAAGTGTTCCGTAACTAGGCAAGTACTGCAAGTCACAATGGGGTAGATCCTGAACAACGTCCGCGAGTGAATTTACCTTAGCTGCTAGCGTAAATTCACACATTAGTACTTACGGCGCATGTGCACGGCAGTTGTTGTGCCACATAAGGCATAGCGTAAGGGGCAGTCACGTATCAGTAGCGTATCAACTTATGAAGGGGCGTGCCAGCCATACGCCACCAGTATTTACGCTTCGAAGGCGGGGTGAGGCATTTAAATCGTACAGTAAGGGCGTGCTTAGCTGCGTAGCTATGTGAGGGAAGTACGTCTGATAGTGGTTACGCAGCTTAAGTTAAGGTAGGGTATGGAAAGCGTAAGCCTAAAATTTGTACATGAGAGGGGTGTGCCGAGGGGAGTGCATAGAAGGTACACTAGCATAAGAACGCAGCGTGGTAAAAGCGTAGCTCTGGATTTGGCCCAATGGGCCTGATCCAGACTTAGTAACAACAGCCCATTTACGCACGTGCCATGCGTAAATCTGGCTGTTGGAACACATGCACGTGGCAGATGTTACGCATTGTTACTCTGATCGCACGTAACTTGTATGTAACTCCGTACAATAGGGCGTGACACCCCTACGCAAGCCGAAAATAGGCATTGTGAGAAGAGGGGGGCATTTGAATTACACAGTATGGGATGGGTCAGGCACAAACCTACGACAAGGCAGGCGATATGTATGCACAGAGATACACAAGGAAAAGCTAAGGTATTGTTCTGAGCCCTAAGTTACGTGCGTGCGAGGGGAGTGCCAGGGGGGGGCATTATACTTAGTAGCACGTAACCCTAAGTCTGGATCAGGCCTAATGTGCTGAATCCTAACTTGTGCAAGCAAGGCGTTATCCGATCCCTAGTATTGGAAAATGCACTTCTTCGATACTGTGGCACATGCTCGGGTTCCGCAGTACCCGGATGGAATTCTGTATCCAGAAGTATTATGACGGAGGACAGGACAGAGGAGGAAGCTTAACCTTCCACTAGAGAGGGGAGGGATGTATATTGCACAGTGAGGGGTGGCTTCAGCCCAAATGTATAATCCCCATTTTGTCACTGCCTCCATTTTTCATGGGGACGGTGTGGAAATGTTAAGGTGGGGGTGGGCTAGTGCTGTATATCCGTAAGAGCGAAAGGATAACATTTTGAATGCAGCAGGGACCCGGCAGCAAACCTCCATTGCTACGGTGGTCGGAACTCTGACAGCAGTGAAGGTCTGGCTCCGATCCATATGTCTGTTCACTTTCTCTGCTTATCATGAATATCTATTCTACATGTGCTATTCCATTTGGAAATGCTGTAATTTTGGCTCATTAAAGAGAATCTCATTTTAATTAAGACGTCTTTATACATTCTCACATCTCAACACCAGTATTCCATTAATCAGTTGCTGGTTATGCTTCTCAGCAATTAGTTAGTAGCATTCTCCTTAGGAAGGATTGGACGGAATCCAAGCTTTGCTGGTGCTGTATTTGGCGCTGTGAACACAGTGACAGTGGGGAATACCATGCTGGTTCTCCGCTGGACCCAGGCTTCTGTGTGGGGGCGCCTTCCGATTCCTGACACCTACCTAATTCACTTAAAAGTTTGCATCAGCAGCAGCTGAGCGCTTAAGGACTGCAATCAGTGGCTGATGTAGTTTGCTGAGCAATCACTAGTACACGGCCGACAACAGAAGAGAGACAGTGCACCAATGTGGTGTAGTCACAAGCAGTGGCTATGATACAGTGTTAGGGATAGATTTACCAAACTAGAGAAAAATTGAGATGTTTCCCAAAGCAACCAATCAGATTCTAGCTGACATTATCTAGTATGTAGCAGAAACGTGAGAGCTAGAATCTAATTGGTTGCTTTAGGCAACATCTTCAATGTTCCTTTTGAGAAGTTTAGCAGATCTAGCCCTTAGTGTTGAGAGGTGATGTTTCTTAGCTCAAGTCAGGGTTGCATACTTTCTATGTCTTCCCTCCGGGAGATCTCAGAGGGAAAATATCAATGACCACGTCATTAAGCAGTGTCCGCTGCCCTTCACTACTGCAATTCATAGTGTCCCAGGAGATGGGTGGGGCTTAATGACAGACATTACATCATCAAGTACCGCCCATCCCTTGTAATACTAGGGATTACTATAATGAGAGGCAGGGGGGACTCTCTCGGGATACCTGGAGAACTGTCCAAATTTTGGGAGTCTCCCGGATAGATTCCGGGAGAGTCAGCATCCCTGAATAAAAGTAAAGCTGGTCAATATCTGTGTGCAATAAGCAAAACTTAAGTATTTTCCCTGCATAAAAAAATAAACTTAATTTAACGCAGCCTGAAATTTAACCTGTTGTAACTTTTCAACTGTTTTCCTTTTATATTCAAACTCTGGATCTGGTGAAATATCCCTATTTATTGTGTTGTTTTGTGAGGCATATTATTAAAGCAATTAGTATGTGCTCACTTTTTTATTTTAAGAGGAATTTTCCACAATGCTGCTTTGAAATGAACATTTTACTGCCCTCAAGTCATAATTATTGAATTAAATGATATTATATTCCGTAAAATAGATGATCTATGATCAAAAGCCAACATTTTGTAAATAAATATATATTAAACAAACGCTGCTTTGGCTCCAGGGTGACTTTACGGTCCTTCATGGTATGTGGAGACAGCTGTTCGTTAGGAACATCTTAATACTTGCAATAATGCCTTACCCACTAAATTAGCCTCGAAGAAGAGACCCAAGGTTAAAGACTCCCTTCTGTAATTTTCATACATTAGCATAATTATCTGTTTTACCCCGTGTTCTATCTTGAAATCGGCTCCAATGTACAGAAATATGGAATAAAAATAACAAGGACCTCACGCCTTTTCCGACCCCTCCACCTCGGCTTCCCAAATATTAATGTCTGCAGGATATGTGAATGTACCACATGATCTTTCTGATGTACTGCACTTAACCTCAGCAAAAGCAGAACGTGGATCTTACAGAGGACAGTGATATAAACACATTGACGTATTTACATATAGACATAGCATACCCTCCAACATGAACCATTCCATTAGGTCCAAAATACTCTGCTTCTGAGTTTCCAACTGTCAGTTGCTATGGTAACCACCTTTGTTAAAGCAAATAGTTTTTAAAATATCAGTTAAGTTATTTCACCAGGTGAGTGACAGTTGGAAGCTCAGATGTGGACTATATTGTACCTAATGGAGGGTCTGTCATAGGTTATCAGAGCATAACATAGCATAGCCATAGCATAACATAGCCTCCTACGTATGAGCAAATGGAACAAATCAGTTTGTTTTATTAGACATGAGCTTTTTGCATTTGTTTTTGGCTATACACCATGAAATAATGACTTATTTGGTCTGTGAGAGGATTTTGTTTCTGAAAATAACTGTGATCTCTTATTTTTGCCTTTATTTATTGAATTATGCTGACTACAAGCAATAAGCCAGATCCAGATTTAATAACGATAGGGTACAATTATGCATGGCCATGATTGATGCTCATTCTATGCAGCAATGGCCTCCGATGGTGGGTTGTGACTGCCCGCTGTGCCTATATATGCTGCATTCACATCTCTGCCCAGGCAGGTCTTATAACCCGGGATATTGCTGGGCCGCAGATCATTCCAGTGTCACAGACACTGGAATGATCCCTTTCACACTGTAGGGTTGACCCAGGAAATTCCGGGACCTGGGTCTGCCCTGACTGTGTAATATGGCCGCCGCGACTCCCGGGAAAGGGATTTGTTTACTAATGCCATAGCAATGGTAAACAAATCCATTCAATCAGGTTTCTTTAGGTGAGACCTGGGTTGAAAAACCCGGGACTCACTTTTCAACCTGACCCCTTACCTGGGTTGGACCTGGAATAACCCTTCTTTTCTACCAGGTCCGATTCCCAGGTCATTAGACACAGTGCACAAGGCTTCTCTGACAGCCAGCCAATTACCTAGCTGCATTTGTCTGGAGGCCCTTGAAGCTGATTGGGAGCCCTCCTTCTTCTGCATTAATATCCGCCCCTGCAGGACTCATATGTGGCGCCAATATCGGGACCATTTCTTGGGGGATTGTCATCCCATGTATCGGCCACCCTCTCTTGTATGGAACTGAGTCTTGCAACGCTAGAGTTACGATAATACCATCTGGAGGGCGCACCTTGCGTGCGTAAGTGACCTGACGTGTGCAGGTCTGGATCAGGCCCTTAATTTCAAGCTCCTTCTTAAGTCTGAATCTGGCTCAATATCTATTCTGAATTTGTCTTTTATATTATCTAATGGGGTACTGCACAATATTTATTTTTCTCTACATAATTAACATGTTGTTTAACACTAAGTAGCTCCATTCTTTGTCTGACCTTGACTTAAATAGCTGGTTGCTATTGAATTGCTGTGTCATAATGTTCACCTCTATAAAACAGGAGATCTTTCATTCGTACTAGCCCGCAAAATCGAAGTAATGGACCTTAAAATATATGTAATGTCGGGATGGCATTAAAAATCTATCCTTTGTAACAGTTGAGAAATAGTCCCTCTCACTCACCGTTCTTGGAGTTCTTTGACTGACTTTCTAATGACTTAATTCTTCAATTTGCCATCTGCAAAGATTTTGTGCTAATTACACTTAATGGGCTGTGAGCTATTGAAATATTAACTCGTTTGCGTGTGTTAAAACCAAACCAATTTACTAATATATGATGGGAAAGGTAACTGGTAAATCAATTCTGATACATTTAAAATCCACTTAGAACGTAATAGGGACTAAAATACATTGGTCCCCATTCAAAATGCAATTGTTCTGCAGTAATATCATGAAAACATATTGCCATTATCATCAGACTTAAAACATAGAGGCTTTCCATTCCCAGAGACTGTGCCTAGGCAGTATATTCAGTCATCTATAATTAAGGCTTTGTATTTTTTTCATACCATATGTAGTAAGGATGTTTGACCCTAAAGTGGTGATGTAGGACCTGATTCACACTTCAGAACGCGTTAGGTTCTTAAATACACGTTAGCAATAGCAAGGCAACTCCCTCGGCACATCCCCCGGTTTTCAGGTTCTTAAGACACGAGTGCCATAGGGCTCCCTTAACTGTAGGTTCGCATTTGAGTGCGTAGGATGTCTAATTGGGGTAGATCCAGAACTACGTCCGTCTTCCATAGACGGACGTAATTCAATAAACATTAGCTACTGCGCATGCGTAGTAGCTATTGTACGTAATCTGCGTATCGTTTTGATACATAGATTGCGTATATGCGGTCTAAAAGGCCGCATATACACAATCTACGTATCGAAACGATACCCAGATTACGTACAATAGCTACTACGCATTGTTTATTGAATTACGTCCGTCTATGGCAGACGGACGTAGTTCTGGATCTGGCCCAATGTTCATATCTGCCGTGTTAATTATTCATGGCATGCCCCTTTCAGCGTAAGTTACTGCGAACCTAGCGACTTTAGGTGCATAATGTTGAATCACAGTATTTGCATCCTAAGTCGCTAATGTAAATAGCGCATAAAAGTTACTACACATGCACAGTGTATACCTTCTTAAAAATACGCACCTAAAACAACACAGATTCTTAACTGTGAATTAGGTCCATAATCTTTGAAATGCAGTTTTTGAGGGTGTGAGGCTCCGGTCTGAATTGCCGATTTTCAAATCGACCATTCCTCCCCAGCCAGTTGCGAACTGGCTGAGATTTCGATTACATATGCCATAGCAATCGATCCACGCAGCTCCGAGCTTTCGGTGTTCCAAAAAATGTAAAAAAAAAGTCCCCCACTACTTCCCCTAATTCTTACCCTAACCCTCCCCTCTTACTAACCTAACCCTAACCCTCCTTTCTGGCAGCCTGACCCTAACCCACCATCTTCTGCAGCCTGACCCTAACCCTCCCTCCCCTGCAGCCTGACCCTAACCCTCCCTGCCCTACAGCCTGACCCTAACCCCCGCAGAAAGAGTAGACTTACCTATCCCCTCGGTCTGTAGAGGTGCGGCGGAGTGATCTCTTCTTTCCGAAAGTGAATGGGTGAGTATGCCAAACGTCATACTCACCCATTTATTAATTTTTTTTTTAAATGTAAGTATCGGAAAAATGGACATTTGAAAAATAACTTTCGAATATCCCTTTTTCGGAAGCCAAACTTTCTAGCTGGAGATTACAACCAAGTTTTTGAAACTAATGTGTCAAAAACATGCTGTATAAAAACAACAAGAAAAAAGTAGGGGAACTCTTACTTTTGAGAGTGGAAAATCTGCATTTCAACATTATGAAGCAGTAGGAGGCGTGGCTTTTTTTTTTACGTATCTGTTTTATCCACTGATTATCATATTAATTTGATTGCATATTAGCCCTTAAAATGATATTGTGTAGAAAAATTATGAAAACCCAGATGGACTCAGGAGGCTGCAGAACACACAAGCCACTGCCCAGCTAATCTCCTGCAAAGGGGCTTACTTGTTCGGTTCAACCAATCAGCTGTTATGAACCTAAAAGCTGATTGGCTAAGCAGTACAAGTAAGCACAGCTGCAGGGTTTCAGCTGAGCCGCAACGGCTTGTGTGTTCAGGAGTCGAGGCTCAACTGATCCGCTGCAGTGGCGCTTACTTGTGCTGCTTAGCCAATCAGCTGCCAGGGATATGAGAGCCGAGTGGCTGAGTGGATAAAATAAGTGCCGCCACAGAACAACAGCTGACTGATTGATACTCTGTGCCACTGGGAAAGGGGGAAGGAGGGAGACGACGATAATGACAGCCTACAGCTTTGCCTAGGGCAGGCCTAGCCAACCTGTGACTCTATGTGTTGTAAAACTACAACTCCCAACATACTTTGTCATATATCTGCTTTGCCTATGCAGTTAAAGCATGCTGGAAGTCATAGTTTCACAACACCTGGAGAGACAGACTTGACCTAGGGTAACCATAGACCTTACATTGGCCTTGGAAATATCCCCATTCTATAAACTACATATACTGTATAGTTTATCGCAATACATAAATGTAACTCATTTCTAAAGGTTATTAATTCTTTTTCCTTAAGAACAAAAGTTTAATCTAAAACCCCAAATTTCCATTTCACTTCTTCAATAGGATCATTATAGGTCCAAGAATAAGAAAGATATTGGGGGGCTTTTCCATAGGAGACCTGGGTGTAAAGCAAAAATTCAATGTCAGCAGAAAATATTTCTAAAAATATTATTGATGTTTGGTGGCAAACAACAGAAGAAAATGATTTACTGCAACACTTTCACGAATGATGTCAATAGATTTTTGCAGACATACTTCATACTGATTATGGCTATAAATCACATGTAGAACATACATCATGACATGAAAAAATCTAATTAAATAAAAAATAATTAGATGTGACGCAAAACTGAGAATTTTGTCCTCACAACCCCAAGCCATAAAACATAAATCATTATATAATCACTGTGATTGACTGTATTCAACACAAAAGAGTGTAATTGTGCACAGGACTAAATATATGACTATGCTGTGTATTGTATCTGCAAGTTCTACATAATTACATCTTTTTGCACTACTTCCTAATTAATAGCAACAGATATTTTTAAACTACAAAAATAAGATTTGATTAGCTGAACTTCTCATAGTTTTGGTATTATTATGGCTGTACGTTAACTCATTGATGGTGTAAGAGAGTAAACTCAGCATTGGTGCCGATGTTGGATGGCTTTAGACAGACCACATTGCGGCCGTAATTTTTCAGCAGTTTTGCAAGCCAGCGTCATTCCCACGACTACTGTATCTATAAAGAATCCAACAGCGACAGGTAAGTTTAATTCTTCCTAACCCTACTTAAAACTTAACCCGCAAACTAAAATGAACCTTAACTTATTCCTCTTCAGCCAAACCCTAACCTTCTCTGTTCCACAGCCTAAGCCTAACCATCCCCTTTCTGCAATCTAACCTTAGCCCTCCCCTAACCCTATCCTTAACCAATCCATCTCCGCAGTCTAATCTTAACCCTCCCCAACCATCTTCGTCATACAGCCTAACTCTAACGTTTCCTGTCCCACAGCCTAAAATAAACTCTCCCTGTCCCGCAACCCCTTTCTTAACCCCTCCTGTCCTGCAGCCTAACTTTAACCAGAATGGGTACCTTGATGACATTGGGCTGGATCCAGAATTAAGTAAGTGCTTGAACTTAGTTACTTCTGGGCTAAACCATGTTGATTGCAAGGGGAGTCAAGTTAAGTGTAATCTTTGCATGCAGGGATATATCTTTGAATTGCTTACTGCGCACAGGGCGGATTAACCACGTGGTGATCGGGGCGGTTGTCCTGGGGCCCCCACAAAGTGCAGTGAAAGGGGATGGATGTCAGTGATTGACATCCTCCTCTTAAGCACAGTCATATTCCGGCAGCTGCGATAGTGTGCTTAAGAGAAGGATGTCAATCACTTACATCCATCCTCTGTCGCTGTAGCGGTAGTGGTATGAACTGTCTGGGGGGGGGGAGAGCAAGGGGGCGGAGGCTTCATGTAGCATTCTTTCCCCCTGTCTGAACAGAGCTATTCCTGCCCCCTGACTGAATAGAGCGGGCTGTGCTATGCACAGCCACGGCTCTGTTCACAAGATGCCACGTGACCTAAGGTCACATGAGCGTCATAATTCTGCAGAGCGTGTGCCGCGGAGGACAGAGCCGGAGGAGAGGCAGCAAAGGTAAGTTGTTTTTTTTTATAGAGTTCTTAATGAAAGGGGTTGGGGTTAATGGGGATTTTAACATGGAGGGGGCACAAAGGCTGATGGACACAAAGAAGGGCAATAGTGTTAGCTAGACATAGAAAGAGGAGGGGCAATAAGGCTAAATGGACACAAAAAAGGGCAATAGTGTTAGCTGGATAGAGAAGGAGGGGCAATAAGGCTGAAGAGGGGGTGGCAATAAGGGTAAATGGACACAGAAGGAAGGGGCACAAAGGCTTGTTGGACAAACAGAAGGAAGGGGCCAATAAGGCTGACTGGACACAAATAAAGAGGGGGGCCATAAGGTGGCATTAAGGCTGAATAAACACATGAGAGGCAATAAGGATGGGTGGACACACATAAAGAGGTGGCAATAAGACTGGTTGGACACAGAAGGAAGGGGAAATAAGGTTGGTTGAAAACACAGAAAGAGAGGGTATACAGCTGACTGGACACAGAAGGAGGGGCAAAAAAGCTGGTTTGACAAACAGTAGGGAAAAATAAGGCTGGCTGGACACATATATATGTTAATGTGAAGCAGGGGCCCCATGATTTAGTTACCAAGGGGCCCCCACAGACCTTAATCCGGCCCTGGCCTGTACATTACTAGGTTGCCATGGAGACCTGGGGGAAGATGAGGTCATCCCTGTCTGAGAAGATATTAAATCAAGTTATCCCGTCATGACCCCAAAATAAAACTTTGGGGATGTATTAACAACAATATGATCATTTTTTTATATTTAAAAAATAATTTGAAATTGGATATTTGAGAAAAGCAACATTTTGATTTTGAAACTGGTATATTTTTTCATTCTTAGTGAAACACACTGATAAGTTATATATCATTTACGGCTGCATTGCTGATCGTAACTGGGCTTCAACTGCTCTGTTCCCTAATTTGCATATGCCTATCTCTGCCTTGACAGTGGAGATACGGCATGCGTAAAGGGATAGGTCTCAACATGGTTTAGCCCAGGAGTAACTAATTTCAAGCACTTAAGTCTGGATCCAGCCCATTGTACTCGTTCCAGGATTGAAAATATTCCTAAACTAAATTAAACACGTGTCAGCACTGATACAGCTGAAAACATACTGTCAGCTGAATTAGTGTCTAAAGTGGTGCCATCGGACAACTACATCCCGCAGAACAGATAGAAATACTGCATGAGGCTGATGAAGTAGGTATGAGTTGCCTCCCCATCCAAAATACTACTACTGCCTTATCTCACAGTGAGAATGTAAGTGTGACACCATTCTCTGTGTAAATGTACTTAAAAACATAATCCCCTGCAAAAAAGTTAACGTTTCAAACTTAAGTAAAAACAAAAAAATATATATATATTAGTTTAAATACATAACTGCCAAAGTTTTGAAGAACAATCACTGCCATTTTTGTGCCAAAATGAGGACAGTCTCATAGGGCATGATCGAGACCTACGCACGGCTGCGTTTTTACGGTGGTCTTAAGCGTAAAAACGGCTATTTTGACTTACTGCCCATGCGTGGGGCAGATGTTACGCTCAGAGGGGGCGTGCCTGCCATACGAAATCCGTAAATTTAAATCGTACAGTATGGGCGTGCTAAGTGCTTAAGGAGCTTACGGACACCTGCGGTTACGCACAGAAAAGTTAGGGTAGGGTTTGCTGGGCATAAGACAAACATGGGGAGTGCCTAGGGGAGTGCATCGGAGGTACACTGGCGCAAATACTCTACGCACAAGAGCGTTTCATGAACTTAGGTCTGGATCAGGCATATTCACAAACTTCTACAGTATGTGCAAAGAAGTGCATGTGAACAAAGACTAGAGGAAGTAATCATGTATAGCTTGGAGCAGAGAAGAGACACGGGGTATATGACAGCAGCTCTCACATATATCAAGGGGTGTAATCAGGTAGAGGAGGGTGGAAGAGATGTATTAGATCACAAGGGCATGTGTATAAACAGAAGGGTGTTAAGTTCAGAGGATATGTACTGAAAAATTACTTAACTGAACAGGTGATAGATAAGTGGAATAGAATCTTATCTGAGTGGTAACTGCTAACACAGTAGAACAGTTTAAACATGCTTGAGATGAATATAAAGATATCCTAAATCTTACACTAAATTAAGGGTGCAGTAGAGTGTAGGGACAGTGGTATGGTTTAAAAAACATCTGCATGGGTCACATGGCTCTTTTCTGCCGTCACTTTCCATGTTTCATTGCTTTACACAATGATAATGGTTTCATACTGAAGATTGAACTCACTGGTGATCAGTATATTTAGGGTTTGGAGTCTTTAAACCAATGGTGATGTGCAGAAGCTTGAGGAACCTAACCATGAATGCACGCATGTTCAGGCCCCGATCCAGAAGTGAGCACAACACAGGGCAGCTCTAGCTGCGGCAGCTTGCTTTCTGAGGGGCGCGTAAGGGTGTGAACGTAGATGTAACAAAGAAGTGTTTATGTCCTAAAATCTGCACCTGCTATAGGTCATGTCTCAGTCCAGGGGCCAGATTTACTAAACTGTGGGACTGTGGGTTTGGAAAAGTGGAGATGTTGCCCATAGCAACCAATCAGATTATAGCTAACATTCTCTAGTATTTAATATGAAAGTGAGATCTAGAATCTTATTGGTTGCTATGGGCAACATCTCCACTTTTCCAAACCCAAAGCTTAGTAAATCTGGTCCCACCTATTTTAGACTCTTGCATTAGGATGTGACACTTGCAACACCTTGAAAAGTGTCAGAGATCGCTGCTGATGTATTGTGCTAATTCCTAGCTACATACAGTAAAAAAAATTAAAATATCTCATTTTTAATAAAAATGTAAAATATTATTTGCAATTATTTTGTGAAATTTACACGCCGATAGGGGTGCACGAGTAAATACGAACCTCCATTTATGGTCATTCTGTCATGCACTTGGGACAGATCCTGAACTAAGTATGCTAGCGTATTTACGCTAGCCGATGACGTAAAATCGCCCATTAGTATTTACTGTGCATACGCGCAGCAGATGTTACGCGACGTAACACCTAATGTACATACCATCAATACGACACCCGTAATTACACTTTGAAAGCAGGGGGAGGCAGTATGGGCTGAGATTGGCCATCACGTACGTAAATCTATGCTCGGAAAAGTTAAGGTAGGGTTTGGGCAGCGTAAAACGGCCAAAGTACGTATGACCGAGGGGAGTGCCTAGGGGAGTGCATAGTAATTACACTAGCATAAATATGCTACGCGTTCTAACGTAACAGCCCGTAGGTCTGGATCTACCCCATTGTGCTTAGCTGCTATGTACGCAATGTGCCGTAATGTCTCACAATCCATAGGAATCACTGTGTCAACTTTTTTTAACGCATCTACGGCTTTTGGGGCTGATTCAGAGATGCGATTTTTACGCTACTTAGGTGCGTATATTTAGGATCTTAGAAAATTCGCATAAATGCGCATGCGTAGTAATAGTGCAATGCCGTCTACGTAGAGGTTAGGATCTTAAATTCACTAAGCGCGGACCTGTGAATCGATCACAAGCAAGTGCTGCGAAAGTTTAAGATCTGAAGGATTTGCATGGAAATGGGCGGGGGGAGGCAGGGAGATGAGGGAAAGTGGGCGCGGGCAGACACTTAGGATCTCAAATAACCGCAACTACTTCCCTTAAGATCTCAAATGACAGCGCAGAGTTAGGGTTGCTCAATGGTGGTCTAACTTTAAGATCCGCCGCTGTTTGCAAGGAAGTTTAAGATCCACCGCTGTTTGCAAGGGGAGTGACTGTTTATGCAGTGGGCTGGAACCTGCTAAGATCTTAACATTAGATGCGTATATTTGCGATCTTTTCGCAATCGCATCTCTGAATCATCCCCTTTGTCTCTAGATAACATCCTTGGGATTAAAGGGGTAAACAAACCGTTCTTCTACCTATTTTAACTCCTGCCATCATCTTTGACTTTAAACCTAAACTCTTTCCATCATCTCTTTGCTTATTTGTAATCTATCATCGGTCCAGGCTGCAGGAAAGAAATCATACCATAATTTACATAATTCTAAAATAACAAGCACTGTATTAATTGCTGTCTGAAGACTGTTAGGTAACAACTCAATTGTGACTAATTAAAGATCTGGCTTCTTCTTTTGGGAGTAATCCGCAAAGATAGTCTTCCATTGGGTAATTGTATATTCAGTAAACTCATTAAATATTAGTGCCTACTTCAACAATAATTTGCTTGTAATTCCGTGAAAAGTGTGTATTTCACAGAATACAGAGCATGGCCGTATCTACGCGGCTACGGGGGGAGCCGAGAGGGATTGTGTATAATTTTGCAGAGTCATTGCGGAAAACTCTGTAGCAACTCATTTAAAGGTGTTAAACATTAGTAAGGTGGCAAACAAACAAACAATAAACCAACAGAACAGTAGCACAAAGATAAAACTGGAATAAAATAAATTTAAAAGGTAGATGGTGATTGTGCTTAGGATTAATCAGCAGCTAATGCTATATATGCAGGTTATCTACCTATCCCCCCAAAATTGTCAAATATAAATAAAAAATGAGTATAAGGAGAAGCACTAAAATACACTTAGCAATAGATATCTCACTATGAAATGATCCCAAAGGTCAATACAAAGTCAGTTGGTAACAAGCTTGAATCCACAGTGCTCCCCGTACCAGAGGATCAAATACATGTAAAGAGAGAAGTTAAATAGAAATATTAATATTTATTAACCCAAATAAAACATATGTTAAAATCACATCATGCTCTTAAATCACAAAAATATCATGCTTAAAAACAATATGAACAACGTTAAAAACCAGCCATATGTACCCAGATAGAAGTGCCACACTCAATCTGGGAAGCGGGATATGCTGATGTGAAAGTCCCGGGAATAAGCTATAATCCTGCTGTTCTTGTGGTGGGTGATGCCACCAGTCCTGGTGGACGCCGTAAAGTGCTGCTCCGAAGTGACGCATTTTATGCTGGATTTGCCCTTTTTCAAAGATGTGCAGCAGCAATGACTGTCCGTACTTTTATGTTCAAGGGAATTCCTATTCTGCCTTACTTATTACTTATTACCAACTTCCAGCTCTCTGCCCCTCATGGGGGGCAGGATTGAGCTGATCTACTTAGCCTCTCCTGTTACAGAAAACAGTAATGTATAAAATAAATAAATGTCCAATAAATATATCCAATAAAAATATGTAAATTTTGACATGTACGTAGAATTATACCAAGAAGCAATTACAATTACAGGGCACAGCAATGGGTACTAGGTTTGCTCCTTGTTATGCCATCACTCCTCATGCCGAAGCGAACCTGGTACTCTGGAAAAGATACATTGATTGTGTTTTTCTCTCTCTCTCTCTCTCTCATACTATTCTATTGCAAGCATTATCACCCTATTCATCCACCATTCAAATCCTATTAACCTCCCTCCCTCCAGTTCACACCTTACATACTTTACCTTTGTTTGATCTTCTCCCCCGCTTCTCTGCTGACACCTTCGCAAAAAAAAAAAAACAAGTCCAAAAAACTGCAATCCACGGCAAGAAAAAAAACCTGCTGTTGGGAAAAAAAACAACCCCAATTCTGCTTCTTATAAGCGGAATTGCCAACTATGTGGGCTTCCCAAATGCCAACTAACAGCTTACAAGAATACATTTTCTTGCCAATTTAATATGCACAGTAGTAGGGGATGAACCACAGTTTGAGAGCTAAAGCAAAATAGGGGCCATTGTAGACCTCAACAGAACCAGGCTACAATGTAAGGGTGCAAATTCATTGCCATTTTCATTTTTTTTTGCATGAAGAAGAAATATTTAGGGCCTGATTCAATTGCAGGCGGTATTTTAAAAAATTTAGCGTCGGAAAAAATACGACGCAAAAAACCCCCTAATTCAATTGGTTTTTTTACGCTGCGCTAAAACAGCAGGCAGCGAAGTAAAAAATTAACGGGAGAAAAAAAAAACTGTTTCTAAACGCCGCAAATCACCTCCTGCTAGCAGGAGGTGCCCGGCGCTACTGAGAGGCTATTACCCAGTGTCTGAAATCACATTCTCACGATACTTCAGGCACTGGGTAATAGCCTCAGTAGCGCCGGCACTTCCTGCTAGCAGGAAGTAATTTTGCGGCGTTCAGTGAAGGATTTGGCTTGGATTCAAACCTTATACCTGAGTAAGCTACGTATGGAAGTCTGCTTGAAAATGGCAATGCACATGCACAGTACCATTATATCCGCAACAGAGCGCAGCCGATCAATGCTGCCTTTCGTGCAGATCAGAGTGTAAGAGATGCGCATGGGGTGGGGGGGGGGGGTCGGAAAAAGAATTTAAATTGTAGGGGTCGGAATAAGCATTTAAATTGTACAGCAAGGGCTTGGCTATGTTTATAAAGGGCTTGTAAGGGCTTGTTTATAAATAATAATGTATTTGTAAATTGTGATCAGCGCGTATACATGGAGCGCTGAGCACAGTCTTAAGTTGCCAGCCTATGACAGCTTGCTTAGGGGTGTGGTTCGCTGCAAAGAGCATTTTCGACACCTTATTTGTGAAGACGGAGCTGCTAAGAAACTACCTGCACTGCCGCAGACAGGTAAGCACTGCTTTATGCTGGTTCTTACCCTAACTCTCCCGTTCCATTACCCTAACCCTCCATTCCCCACAGCCTATACCTAACCCTCCCTTCCCTGAAGCCTAACCCTTAGACTCCCCTTCTCCAATCCACCCCCTTTCCGCAGCGTAACCCTGTCTCCCCTCCTAGGCTCCACCCCCTCCCTATAGCCTATCCCTAAGTCTCCCCTTCTAGTCTCCATCCCCTCCCCACAGCCTAATCTCAAAACTATCCTACTAAATTAAATCCCTTCTCCTGCACTTATCTGTCCGATCGTCGGAGCATCGGGAACATTCAGGTCCGAAGGCGGGTCTGCGGCGTGATAATGGGGCAATTTTTTTAAAATACACACAGCCATATATTAGCTGTCAGCTGTGTGTATGTTGAAAATGGCAGTTTGCACCAGCACACAACCCCTTGCTTAGAGTTCTGTGAGTACTACAGGACCCTTTCTCATCTGCGCCCTGTTACACCCACGGTCGTTACAACACTAGATCCACCCCATGCAGCCCGTCACCCTCTACTTACCAGTCTTTGCATTGGCTAAGCAGTACAAGAAAGCACCACCGCAGGGGATTGCCTGAGCCATGACTCCTGAATACACAAGATGCTATGTCTAATCAAAACCCTGCAGTAGCACTTACTTGCACTGCGTAAGTAAGAATTTAGTGGGTGTGATATTGTGGCTTGCATAGGTGAAAGTAGGCTAAGATCTAATAATGTTTGTTTCTGTTTTATTAATTATCATTACTTGCATACATTTTGTCACGATATGCAGCGGCAAACGCCGCACTTACCATGTCAGGAACCATCTGTCAGCGGCTCTCCCATGTCATGCCCGCTCTCCAGCCCTCCAGAGGTGCCAATCCAAATAGTGGCAGCCCCCTGCACAATCTCCATTACAGCATGTGTGCTTGTTAGTG
This sequence comes from Limnodynastes dumerilii, assembly GCA_011038615.1. Lineage (NCBI taxonomy): Eukaryota > Metazoa > Chordata > Amphibia > Anura > Limnodynastidae > Limnodynastes > Limnodynastes dumerilii. Next base: position 40,185 of record WWET01005177.1, read on the forward strand.
TCTGGGATTAGGCATCTGCTCAACCATCCTCTGCTACATGGGCGTCGCCATCTTGCCTCCTGTCAGGTGATTCCCAGCAGCCACTCAGATGCTCCTCTGCGCACACATGATTCCTCCAGCCAATCTGTGCACTGGGCGGGCTATTTAGACCCTTTGCACACTCCATGCATTGCCAGGACAACTAGTCTTCCTAGGTGCCTGGTTCTGCTGCATCCAGCTTGCTATCCTGATCCAGCTTGCTATCTGACATCTGCAACTCCAGTCCGGTCCTGCCTGCAACTCCAGTCCAATCCAGCAACCTTATGAAGTCCGGTCCAGCAACCTTGTCAAGTCCGGTCCAGCAATCTGGTCAAGTCCGGTCCAGCAACCTTGCCACTCTTGTCTCGCCTGGTCCGCTCCTGCCTGCAACTCCAGTCTGGTCCTGCCTGCAACTCCAGTCCCGGTCCTGCCTGCAACTCCAGTCCTGCCTGCAACTCCAGTCCTGCCTGCAACTCCAGTCCCGGTCCTGCCTGCAACTCCAGTCCCGGCCCTGTCTGCAACTCCAGTCCTGCCTGCAACTCCAGTCTGGTCCTGCCTGCAACTCCGGTCCTGCCTGCCTGCAACTCCAGTCTGGTCCTGCCTGCAACTCCAGTCCTGTCCTGCAACCTTGTGAAGTCCAGGCCAGCAATCTGGTCAAGTCCGGTCCAGCAATCTTTCCACTCTTGTCAAGTGTGCCAAATTCGCACAACCTCCTCTAAGACTGTCCATGCCACGTGTACCCCAATTATCCTTTGCCCCATTGCACGGCTTTCTTTCAAGACTGTTCATTGCTATTATTTACAGTTTTTTTCTGCATGCACCAGTCCTACATTAAACCGGCTAACTTCCAATTCACACCAACTCAACTGTCTCATTTCCTGAAACCCGGAGCAGATCCCACTAATCCCTTGAACGTGACACATTTAAGAGAACTCTGATCATATGTAACTTGTACGTAACTTAAATATAAGGGTATCCTAAATTGTAAACCAAATTGAGGGTAAATAGGGTCTAGGGTCAGTATAGTTTTCAATAAACAAATGGGCAGACTAGATGGGCCATGTGGCTCTTATCTGCCGTCACTTTCTATGTTTCTATGTAACTCCATACGATATTCCTACGTAAGCCGAATATTCGCATTGTGGGCGGAGGGAGGCATTTAAATTGTACAGTATGGGCTGGGATAGGCACTTACGTACAACAAGGCATTACATACGCACAGAGATATAGAAGGAGAAGTTAAGGCAGGGTTCTGAACCTGTAAGTCATCTAAATTACGTGTGTGAGAGTGGAGTGCCAGGGGGAGGGCCTTACACTTAGTAGTGCGTAAGATAGGCACGCTTGTGTAAGTAAAACCATCTTAAGTCTAGATCAAGCCCTTTACATGTAAGCATCAAAAATAATGAATGCATTAGAAAGTTGGAATCCAAGGCAATTAAGAAATAGATTTCTGTTTAACTGATAGAATGCATGTCATATTTTACTGGACTCCCTAAGGATAACACTTTTTTTGCAGGATCTCTTTGTAAATGTTCTTCACAGACAAGCGATTCATGATACTTCCACTCACGCACTGCCAGGCACGATTTGTCCTGAGGTGTTATTTAACATTACTTCTGTTCTGCTTTTAACTCACATACTGTGCTAAATAATCTGATAGGCATGAACACAAAAGCAGCAAAGATGGTTGTAATGTAAGTCTGTATGGCTCGTCGTGCATCTGAAAAAGTGGCATCATATGCACTCTGCCCATCAAATCTCCTAATTTTACTGCCAGCAGGGACGCACTGGGAACCTATAGTGACTGGCGTAATATCTGCAAGAGATAGTGTATTTATATATATATATATATATATATATATATAT
>WWET01005177.1:42411-57648 GCA_011038615.1 Limnodynastes dumerilii
TCCAAGGGCCTCAGTTACTAAAATCGTTTTTTGACAGCGATTATGCATTGCCAGACATTGCGGTGCCTTTGCCGCGATTTGTTTTAAAAATCACGGTATTTACTATGCCGCGCATTTACCTGGTGATTAGTAATCGCCATTCTTTTAGGTATAAAAGCATAGCATCATTCTATCCCTTATCATGCAGACGCATATAGTATTATAAGGCACAGCCTGACAAGGGATAAAATGCTGATGTGTAATTTGTGATGTTAAAAAAAAAAAAACAGTTACCACAATAAGCATGTAATGTACATGAATAAACAGTAAATATCTACACATAAAAACAATGTAACTGTATCCCCCTTTGTTTTTTTAAACTATAATGGTGGCCACTATGTACTAAATAAACCTATGTACAATGTAATATGTAAATGTGTACATAAAATATAGTGTAGTATAGAATCACCGTTTGGCAGTTATCTGTCTTAGGATGACTTGCTCGTAGATCCTGCCGTCTTGCAAGATGATCGGGTTATGTTGCTAGTAGATCTTCTCCTGTTGCTTAAAGTTCGGGTCCTTTTAATTGAAGATGCTGTTCCGTTGCTAGAAGATTGTCTTCTGTCTCTTCTGGCTCTTGATGTCCTCCTCCTTCCTGTTCGGGGGTGACGCTGCTAATGACCATTTGGTCACTAGAAGACCCCTATTTATAGTCTCTATGACGTCATAGAGAATGGTTGATCAAAAAAAAAAAATGCAAGCCCAGTAGAAGCCTAACTCATTCCCAGAAAACCTCTCCCACTAGAAATTCCAATTTAATAGTGGATTAAAATGTCACAAGGGCCCAGTTAGGATACTTGCAAACCCATTTATTCACACAACCAAAATTTACACTTTACTTACACTTTTATTCCAGCCTTCATTTCATACTGCATTAACCCTACCCACAAAATCACACACTGTTCATACTGCATGCCCTTTCCTCCAGTTTGTACTACATTAACCCCCCTGTCACCAGTTCACTCTAATTAACCCACCTACTCCCACTTTACAGTAAATTACCCACCCACACAATGTTCACACTAAATTTAACATCTTCTTCTTAGATTGCCTCCATTTTTTTTAACTCCTATCCCCATTTCACACTAAACTAACCACCCTCCACCCATTTCTTACATAATTAACTCCCTTTTACCGTCACTTATCACTTATCGGCATTGTAACTTCTCTCTCCTCAGCAGTGGTGGCTCCAGCCCCTGCTGCTCTAGGTTGCTTTTCCTGTAACCCCACTGCAGACACCTACCTTATATTCTCCGTACAGATCTGCGTCCGTACGCCTATTGCTGACCACTTACCTTCATCTGTATGCATGGAACTATTATAAGCAAGACGTTCCGTTGCGGAACATATGACGCGTGCATGCGCAGTATCAGAAAATTATCCGACTTCCGCTAGCAGTGGTCAGGTGACATTGGACCGTATTCACAGGTCCATTTTCACGTGGAGTTGTGAGCGTATTTTTTAGGAACGGATCAACTGCGCATGCGTTGTAATTTACGTACTTTACGTAAACTATACGCATGTAAGTACCTCACGGACTTACTTGTGAATCGCACTTGAGAACTTACGTACACATCTCTGACGCACAGGAAAATTTAAATAAAAGTGGATGGGGGGAGCATTTAAATGAACGCATGGAGGAGGACATATACGCACGCAAGTACACTCGGAAATAACAGAGTGGTCTAGGCACTCGTAAGTGGCCAACAGCACGTCTTCGAAAGGGGAGTGTCATGGTTGTTGGTGGGTGTTACCTTGCACCGTGCGTATAATTACGTGCTTATAAAAAAACAGTTCTCTGAATCCGGCCCATTATTACTTTAGTTAAAAGCAAAACAAAAAACTCAGTAACTCTACTATCGGATAAATAGTATTGCAATTTGTGGGTTGCAGATTCATTTTTTTTTTAGCATTAAGTGCACCAATTTATTCGATGAAGTCACCTTTTTTGTAATACTTTCCTTTTTTGATTAATGTCACAAAAATAATCCCTCACAATATAAGAAATAATACTGTCAAGAAAAGTTTACACCTACAGTTCATACGTTTTTTAGGCATTATCTCTTCTAGTTGCTGTGTCTCAGCTACAGAAAACATTAATCATTTTCTTAGTACGGGCACTCAGCGTAATTACATGAACATATTCATTATCCCCTATTATGAATGCGCAGTTTTCTTATTTTTGGCTACATTAACTCTCACACATCGCCTACAATGCTTTTAACTAGACATCCTCTTAACTGCATATTGTTGTAACATGGGGAATGCATGCTTCTTTAACAAATATAAAGCAGGGTTGACGACTTTTCGAAAGCTTCCCCACAGGAGATCCCGGGAGGGAAGAGAGAGCAGCCCAGTACGGTGGCGGGGCTTTAATGACGCAATTTATGCCTCCCGAAGTCCCCTGCAGTAGATTTGCCGCCTCTCCCGGGATACCAGGAGAACTGCCAAAATTTCAGGAGTTTCCCAAAATTGATCCACAAATTTCTATAAATATCTGTAAATTGTCTAGGGTAGGTTTTGGGCCGTCAACCTTTGCGTTATTGTTGGATAGCAGATACGGCTACTTATCTGGTACTGTTTGGGCCAGGTCGCCAAGCTGGGCCAGATTGAGGGTCTTGTGGGCTTAGGGCTGAAAATGATCAAGGGCCCTCACTTGATAGTATGCTTTGGAAGAGAATGTCAGTCCCTGAAATTCATCCTGGAAATCTGCAGTGTATGGGGGGCCTATTTTCATATGTTTGCAATAGTCCACCAATGCTTATCCCTCACTTCCCCCTAGGCTTAAATCCACAAGCAATCCCATAATCTACCAGTCATCCTCTTCCACGGTGCCTGTGATTCATAAACAGCCTCTCTTACATAATGCATAAATACAAATGGATTTATTTTCTAGTCTAACCACACAGTCAAAAAATACAGGGGGAAAAAAAAACCAACTCCTCTTAGGCTTTAAATAGCACAGAAAGCCCCGTGGTGAGATTATTAAGTAGATTTTAAGATAGAAATTGAACAGCATGAGGGAAAACTGGCAAACAGATAATAAGAAATGCTGTGTTTCTCACTTTGATGTAACATCCAGAAAAAGCAAACCTGCTTGTTTTTATTGCATAACTTCATTATTAAACATTGCTGACTTAAACTCATTTTTCAAAGACAGTGTAACAGATAGTTTGAAAAGTGACATATAAATCGTGCTGGGAAACCCATCCAAAAAGTTTGTAGATATCTCATTCAGTTTACTGAAACTTGAACTAATGTACATGAGAAAATAATAATGGGTCTGATTCAGGCTTAAGAAGGAGCTTGAAATTAAGGGCCGTATTCAGACATCTGAAAGAGAAAAGTTTGCAATTATTCGCTTGGATGTAGCAAAGCAACAGCCCTGACACCCCCCTCACACAGACAGGTTTTCTATGACTTACTAGTGGCTCGACCTGTCTTATCTTTACGCAGGCATTTCCGTGCATCGAGTAGTTCCATACATGCGTACTGTATCTATCTAACCGCGCCCACACCTTGTCCACACTCCTTTATTAAATTGCCTCCCCCCGCCCATTTTTATTTTAATTCTCACGTGCATATCTTTACGTGGGTGATCCGTGCGTATTTACCCACATGTGATTCACAAGTCCGTCCATGAGGCGCTTCCGCACTTATAGTCTACGTGAACTACGTAAAGTTACTACACATGCACAGGTGAAACGTACCTAAATATACGCACGTAAATCGCTACGAAAATGGTTCTCTGAATATGGCCCTAAGAGAGGAAAGTTACACTTGTGCAAAACCATGTTGATTTCAGGGGGAGTCAAGTTAATTGTATAGCAGAATGGTTAATAATAAAGTCTATATGTGTTAGGGATCTTCGTTGTTCCTAGTTCAGTAATATCCTTTTCACTCTTGCTTATAGGGAATAAGTTCTTGACAACAAACGGAGACGGGACGTCCCATGTGATAAAGTCGGATGTAAGTAAACGTGGGTAAAGTACTCTGTTACTCACAATACTCCACTCCTGCTCTTTAGCATAGAGGGTACAACAACTTCTCCCCCTTCCTTCTCCGTCCTTTCTCAACTCGGAGGTCCTTCTTTTCTGTGATGGTCCTGACTTTTCTTTTCATCTTTATTCCGGAATTATGTCTCCTCCCAACCTCCAAAAAGAGAGGGACAGCACACCATCGGATGATAACTTCTGACACAGAGAGGTAGGGCAGGTAAGTTATTATACTCACACTTCGTTTCTCTTGTGTCAAAGCAGAATCTGATCTTTCCTATGTCTCCTCTCCTTTTTGCTGCAATTCCTCTCAGATTCACGATTGACTGGCAACGTCTACGGCTCCTCCCGGCCTCCAGAGAAAAGAGGAACAGCACACAATCGGGTGACAACGTCCGGCAAAGAAGAATCACAAGGTAAGTTGTTATAATCACACTTTGTTCCTCTTGTGTCAAAGCCGAATCTGATCTTTGATCCTCTCTGTCTAAACCACTCTCTGTCTCTTCTTTTTTCCAGATCCAAAGCTTATTTAGATCTCCAAAGGGAAGAGAAAAACAGCCCGCAATTGGGTGACAACGTCTGACACAGAGGAATTGCAAAGGTAAGTTATTATACTCACACTTTATTTATCTTGTGTCAAAGCCAAATCTGGTCAATAACGTAAGTTACTACGCATGTGCAGTTAAAATGTACAGAAAAATATGCACGCAATTCTGCATGAAAACGGTTCTCTGAATACAGTCCTATATGTCTGTCTGTCTGTATGTATGTGTTTAAACAGAATGATTGGAGAAATGATGTTTTTGGCCTAATTCTAAATTAGAGTATAAAATTAAAGCTGTTCAGAATTTATTCTCTGGATTCGTACCAATGAGTATTTATTTGGCAATTAAATATACATTTGCTAATGCCTTTAAGGTTTAAAACCATCATTGCAGTGGTAGAAGGTACCTATCCTGTGGCCCAGGGGAGTAATGTCTGTTTATTTATTTTATTAGTCTAATAGGCTTTAGGGACAAGTTGTTTTTTCCCCTTCAACCGACTAACAGCTCCTAGTATTAACTCTCTATCAACCTTTAAAAGTGTGGTAACTTTACTGAGACTGTCCAAAATTGAGACATCCAAATGTGGGAGGGATTAAAAGCATGTGGGTGTGGCCTCAGGCATATGGGATGGGATTGGGTGGGCCATGGATGTGGTTAGGCGTATTGGTTGGGTAAGAAGGAGGAGGTGTGAGTGGCTAAGCATGTATACCTAAATAAAGACTAAGGGCTGCATTTATTAGTCAATTTGGTAAAAATCTATGTTTTTGGACGATTTTTACGGTAATTTTACTGTACTAAGGTAGCATAAGCAGCAGCATGCCACATGCCATTAATATCCCCCGATACATAATGTAATAAAATGTGCACTATTTCATGATATAACGAAAAGGGCCACGTTTCATGATAGAACATAATGTGACCCATTTCATGATAGAACATAATGTGACCCATTTCTTTATAGAACATAATGTGCCCTGTTTTATGACAGAACATAATGTGCCCCGTTTTATGATAGAACATAATGTGCCCCGTTTTATGATAGAACATAATGTGCCCCGTTTTATGATAGAACATAATGTGCCCCGTTTTATGATAGAACATTATGTGCTCCGTTTTATGAGAGAACATAATGTGTCCCATTTCTTTATAGAACATAATGTGCACCGTTTTATGTTAGAACATAATGTGCCCTGTTTTATGATAGAACATAATGTGCTCCATTTTATGATAGAACATAATGTGCCCGTTATATGATAGAACATAATGTGCCCCGTTTTATGATAGAACATAATTTGCTCCATTTTATGATAGAACATAATGTGCTCCGTTTTATGATAGAACATAATGTGCCCCGTTTTATGATAGAACATAATGTGCCCCATTTCTTTATAGAACATAATGTGCACCATTTTATGTTAGAACATAATGTGCCCTGTTTTATGATAGAACATAATGTGCTCCGTTTTATGATAGAACATAATGTGCCCAGTTTTATGATAGAACATAATGTGCCCCGTTATATGATAGAACATAATGTGCCCCATTTTATGATAGACCATAATGTGCTCCGTTTTATGATAGAACATAATGTGACGCATTTCTTTATAGAACATAATGTGCCCCGTTTTATGATAGAACATAATGTGCCCCGTTTTATTATAGAACATAATGTGCCCCGTTTTATGATAAAACATAATGTGCCACGTTTTATGATAGAACATAATGTGCTCCGTTTTATGATAGAACATAATGTGCCCCAATGCTTCGAGAATTCTGTGCCCTGATAATCTTTCTACATTTGTCAATTGTGGTGTGCAAAACATTCTAAATATTAATTCATAGTTACATTTCTGCAGTCTTCTATCATGATTGCAGAGAAAGTTAAACTGGTTCCATTTTCTTGTTAATCTTGGTTCCTATGAGACAGTCCATCTTTTATTATTAACGCTTATTTATATATTGGACATTTACATGCCCCTAATGGAGCTACATACTAAGGTCCCTAACACATTCATACATCCACACACACTCAGAAGAGGGTTCATTTAGTCCACAATTAACTTACCAGCATGTTTTAGGTGCGTGGGGGGAAACCAGAGCACCCAGAAAAAACCCAGGCAGACACAGGGAGAACATACAAACTCCACACAGATAAGGCCTAGTCTGGGAATCAACCTCATGACTTCAGCGCTGTGAGGCATAAGTGCTACTCAGTAAGCCACTGTACTGCCCCATCTTCTTTGCTATCCCTCAGCAAATGACTCAGAGTCATAATTGGTCCCCTATTTATACCCTCTGATGGACAGTTCCATCCTTCAAAAATCGTCACACACGATGGCTTGCAATTTATAATCGCTGCCTTACTCACCCCTTACTAAATCCAGCCCGAAGAAGTTTATTAAAGATTTAAGGAGAAAGTGATTTCAACTATAAAACATTTCAGGGCCGTATGCAGTCTCCCGGACGTATAACATATACGTCAGAGTTTAACGTTTTTGACTTTTGATTATAACGTAATCTACGTATCTTTTCCATAAAGACCGCATATCCAGGAGTCTGCATACGACCCTCAAGGAGGAATGTTCACTTGGGATTGCCAGACAGTATTAATAAATCCAGAAACTATGTTTTATTTTTGTTTTTTTACTAAATTTAACCATAAGAAAATCTATCACATAAATTGTGCACATTATTATTCATAGAATATGACAACTGGTAGTGAGCAACTTCTGGGCTAATTTTTAGGAGCATTAATGTTGAACATAAATATAATCTAACTGATGTCTCTGTCATATTAACGCTGCAAGAAAGATTGTGCTTCTTATCTAACGACTTGTGGCGGCTGTGTAATTGATTACTCATGCTCATCAATAGATAGCTGCACATACAATTTTACAGCTTGTAAAGTCAAGTATCTGAGTGTAGGGTATTCAATTATCTACAAAATAACCATTTACAGTGGACAGGGAGCGTGGATAACACTGAATCATGTTCAGCACCTGCAGTGTTTTATTTTCTGCCTAAAATAACTTGGAGCCAGCCAGAGTCCAGCATGTCACAGGGGTTATCACCGGCTTATAGGGGCCTCCTTCAACTATTATTCTTACTGATGTGCAGGAGACAGCAAACCATTATAACCAGCACTAACTCATAAAACACTCTCACATTATCTATCTATCTATCTATCTATCTATCTATCTATCTATCTATCTATCTATCTATCTAATGTTACCTTTGTCAGAGAAAGATTTTGGGGGTTGACTTGAATAATGATGAAATTTGTTATTGTCAAATTTGTTATATGCAAGATGGATAAATGCTGGATTGCTGACGGAAGTAGGTGACCTTGCAGCTGATTAACAAGAGACCAAACTGTATTTTATTTTGTGTATCTGTTCTAGAAGTCATGTTAGGTAACTGCCAGTCTTTTATCACTTCTTGGCCCCCATGAAAATGGCCATTTGCATTGAATATTGGAGTTTATAAATTCTGTCATTATACCACAAGGACTTCTAGAACTAAATCAGTATCAGGGAGATAGCCAAACACTTCAGGAAGTCAGGGAGATTATCCACCCACTCTTCAAGGACACTCCCTGATATTCAGGGAGAGTTGGCAACTATGGACTATTTGGTGGAAGGATACAGTTACATCAGCTCTATTTTAGCGTGTGCATGACTCTATCTGATGTGTGCAATGTGGTTATGGCAGTTATACAGTGAGGTTGTCTGTCATAATCATTGCGTCTTGGTTTCTCAAGGCTTTTTATTGTAATATAAGCTCTGAATCCATTAAAAATGCATTTTTATTTGTTTTTTCCTTATAATTGTAGCCATAGCTAGAAGTCTTCAGAGCCAGGAACAAAAAGAAAAACTAGCCCTTGTCTGTCAACCGAGTTAACCTTAAATATTCACTTAATGATGCCCCCCTTCACCTTGAGTGACTGCCCCATTGCCCGTCTGCCCACACCTCTAGTTACCGCCTGATAACAGCGCTCTGTTTATTTTACCACCTTAGGGACATTTACATGTTTATTTGTGATGAGTCTTATTGAGCCTGTAATTCCTAACAGATGTATGGCCTCTCCATTCAGAGATCATTTCATGTTCCTTCATTAGCATTTATGAAGTAAAATGCAGTGTATTATTTCCATATGAAGGCTTTGGAATAGTGTGCATGACATTTGGTGTCATTTACATGGAATAGGCAGGATCAGAGATTGTGCGCGATCTCTGAGCCAACTGGAAGCAGGGGAAATGTCTCTGTGTCCAAACACGTTATGGCAGTCATCTCATTCTAGTTTATCCGTGATTGCTCTGCAGCCGTGAGTGAAATAGCCCAGTGCATAATGAGGGAACGTTCTGTTGTCACATGTCAAAATATCTTACGGTTGGTAGGAAGCATTAGTAAGTAATGACAATGTAAGTCCCCAGTGTGTCTTTCTGTGGTATTTACTAAGCGATGAGATCAGATATAGCAGCAGAAACTGGACACGATACTGGGGGGGGGGAGGCATTAGGTTGACGTGAGTAACAGCATATGAGTGTAACTAAATGTTTCACACGTTTCAGTTTATAACATTTAATATCAAATTCACTTATAATGTACAATAGCGGCCTGACCCTGTGAAATAGAGACTTACACTTATAGGGCCGGATTCACAGCCCCGGATGTAAGACAACATATACGCAATCTACGTAACGAAACGATACGTAGATTACGTAATATAGTTACTACGCATGCCTCGTAGCTATTATCGGTAAATTACGAACGTATGTGTAATACATCCGGGGCTGTGAATCTGGCCCATAATGTACAATACCTACCTGACTGTGATATAGACACTTACACTTATAATGTACAATACCTACCTGACTGTGATATAGACACTTACACTTATAATGTACAATACCTACCTGACTCTGTGATATAGACACTTACACTTATAGGGGCTGATTCAGAGGCTGAAAATAAGAACTTAAAGTTACACCTGGGCAAAACCATGTTGATTTCAGGGGGAGTCAAGTTAATTTTATTCTATGCATGCAGGGAGAATGCTTTGCTTTTACTTATTGCACACAGATACCTGATCAGCTTCACTTTTAAACGGCTAATTAGACTTAAGCTGGGAAACATCACCTTTTAACTATAATACTGTTGCAACAAATGAAATTTGACTCCCCTGAAATCAACATGGTTTAGCCCAGGTGTAACTGTAAGTTCTTATTTTCAATCTCTGAATCAGGACCATAATGTACAATACCTACCTGACTCAGGCCACCTATGCACACAAGGTGCAAGAAATATAGCTGCGTTTAATAAGGGAACATGGTTTTATTTAAATTAACTAATAAATTGGGCCGAATTGTAAATTGGTTATATTTATTGAATGTCTAAAGCTATTCAGCAGATTAGCAGATGGGAGGTTCAGCGCCTAACTTAACACTTATCTTAACCTTAAAACTACAAGATAATACATTGGCGCTGATGACAAAGCTGTCTTATCCAAAAGCAACCCAATCAAAAAGCTCACCTCAGCACCTGGAAGGTGGCCGAACTATGGACCCAACCACCAGTGGACACCAGTAATGTCCTCGCATCTCTCCTGGGTTGGGGAAACAACTTTTCCCTAATTAGTGCTAAACATATCTTGCTGACCCCCGACCGCTACCTACTAACCATGCGAGAAAAAACACACTTAAAAACTTATCACTGTAAGGGAGGAAGGGGAAATTCTCTGGCGCAGTGTGAGCCCCTTCCCAAGGCCTGACCTTTTATTCCCACCTCTAAACTTACGCCCCCTAAACTGTCAGGCCAATCTAAAGCCTAAACAACTTATTCCTTAAGTAGTTTAGGTGCATGAAGGCCGGGGGAGGGGGGCTAATCTGCTTTAACTGAAGCAAAGGAAAGTAAATGCCCCAGCAACACTGCCTTTAGCCAGTCAAAACAATACCATTCTATCTGTAACATAAAGCGCAGAAACGTTTGTTACATACATTTGCAAATATATGATAGGCCATGAGCCACCATCAAGGCCTTTTTGCTATGGTGCTCCTACCTCTAAACAGTGAAAGTCCCTATATTGGGACTTATATCATGTGTTTTAAAATCTATGATATCTACCACATCTGTAAAACAGAAGCTTACTCTTATAAAGTACGATACCAACCCACCTCTCCAAAATAGAAACTTACACTTATAATATTTGATACCTTCAAGCCTCTGTAAAATAGAAACTCACACTTATAGGACCTGATTCACACTTAAGAATGATTTAGGTTCTTAACTATACACAACTAGAAGCAAGGCGACTCCCCTGACACGCCCTTGGTTTTCAGCTTTTAACCAACTTAAAGGTTTCCTTATCTTTAGGTTCTTAGTTGTGTGCGTAGGGCGGCTAATTAAGAACGTTTCTGCCTAACCCATTCTTATGTCCTATGCAAACTGCATATATTAGGTTACTACACTTACATGATATATCCCTTCCTAAATATATGCACCTAAAAATACGCAGATTCTTAAGTGTGAATCAGGTCCATAATGTATGATATCTACCCGCCTCTGTAAAATAGAACCTTACACTTATAGGGCCCGATTCAATTTGCCGCAAAGACAGGAAAACGCTTGTGGTGTGCTTTTTCCCGTCTATTACGATAACCAAACTTTGCGCATTTTTTATGCTCACCTTTATGGGAAAAATCCACCCAAAAAATTGTGGGATTATCTTTGCATTGCAAATAACGCGGTGTGCTAAGCCGATTGAATCAAGCCCATAATATATGATACCTACTTGCCTCTGTAAAATAGAACCTTAGACTTATAAGAAACTTTTTTGCTTTACTATAACTCTGAAACATACAACCCTTTATAACATAAGACACTTACCTACATTTGAAGCCATAGCTGTCAAATGAGGAAGTTTTATCTGCAATAACAAGGGATAGGCTGTAAAGCTGAAGACTGAATATTCATAGAGAAGATGTATTTTACAGCATCACAATTTAATCATTAAACTTATACATTATTCATCCAGTTAAATTGAATAATCTCTACTGAAGAAAATCATTCAATTAACATTCACTCTGCAATTAGCCGTATATTTTGTATTGTAGATGCCGATCTCTTTTTCTTTTGTAAACACTGAATTCTTTATTCAGAAAGCTCAACAGGTTTAAGATATTTGAAGGGCCCCTGAAAGAATATTTTATGGGGGCCACTGTTACTTAATAAAATTTTTTTTTTATGAAAACATTATGGGCCTGATCCAGACTTAGTAACGACAGCCAATTTATGTATGCGGCATGTATAAATCCGGCTGCGGGACCACACTTCGCATGCATGCGGCAGATATTACTCATCGTAACTCTGATCGTACGTAACTTGTATGTAACTCAGTACGATAGGCGTGAAAACCCTAAGCAAGTCGATTATACGCATTGTGAGTGGAGGGAGGCATTTAAATTGTACAGTATGGGCGGGGTTAGGCAATTACGTACCACAAGGCGTTACGTACGACCCGAGATACACAAGGAAAAGTTAAGGCAGGGCTCTGATCACATAAATCAGCTAAGTTACGTACATTTATTTATTTATTATTTATTAACAGGTTTTTATATAGAGACCACAGATTACGTAGCGCTTTACAATTTAACAATCAGTATAAACAACACTGGGTAGTAACAAACAGATTGGGTGGGTAGGAGGGCCCTGCTCACAAGCTTACACTCTATAGGACAGTGGTTTTGATACGTAGGGGCAAGTGCTATATATCACACAATGGACCAGCCAGGGTGTATGGCGAAAGTGCTCTCAGTGCTCTGTATGATCCAGCCACACAGCAGTGTTCGTAACAGAGATGAAGGAATTGTAGAATAGAAAGAGAGAGTGTGCGGGTTTGTGTTATTAATGTGTAAAATAGAAGAAGTGGTTGTTAATATGGTACTTAATGCTTAGGAAGGTTGTGGAATTTGATAAGCTTGCCGGAAGAGATGAGTTTTAAGGGAACGCTTGAAAGTTTGTAGAGTAGAGGATAGTCTTAATGGGCAAGGAAGGTTATTCCAGAGAGTGGGTGCAGCCCAGGATAAGTCCTGTAACCATGAATCAGAGCATTTATGAAGTGCAGAAGTGAGTTGTAGATCTTGTGATGATCTGAGAGAACGAGCTGGGATATATCTTGAGACAAGTGAGGATATGTATGCAGTTGCAGTATTGCTTATGGCTTTATAGATTAGCCAGAGGATTTTGTATTTGATTCTGTAATATACAGACAACCAGTGTAGAGACTGACAGAATGGACTAGCTCTAGTTGAGCGTTTTACAAGGAAGATCGGTCTTGCTGCTGCGTGCAATAGACTGTAGAGGGGTAATTTTATATTATGGGAGTCCAATAAGAAGGGCATTGCAGTAATCAATGCGGGATATAAATAGTGCATGAATGAGAGTTTTAGCAGTTTCTTGTGAGAGATATTTTCGAATTTTAGAAATGTTTTTTTAGTGTATAAAACAGGATTTAGAAACAGATTGAATGTGGGACTTAAAGGAAAGTTCAAAATCAAGTGTAACACCTAGGCAGCGAGCTTGGTGAGTAGGGAATATTTCAGTGTTGTCAACAGGAATAGAGAGACCAGGTGGGTAGCTCTTGTTGGCAGGAGGAAATATTAATAATGCTGTTTTTGAAAGATTCAGTTTAAGATGTCGAGAGGACATCCAGGATGAGATGGCGGAAAGACATTCAGTGACCCGAGTCAGCACGGTTGGGGATAGTTCAGGGGTGGATAGATAGATTTGTGTATCATCTGCATAGAGATGATATTGGAAACCGAATGACTTTATTAGCTGTCCAAGGGAAGAGGTGTAGATAGAGAAGAGCAAGGGACCCAGGACTGAGCCTTGAGGTACCCCCACAGAAAGCGGAAGGGCAGAAGAAGTGGACCCAGAAAAGCAGACACTAAAAGAGCGATTGGAGAGGTAGGATGTGAACCAGGAAAGAGCTATGTCCTGAATACCTATTGATTGTAACATTTGTAAGAGAAGAGAGTGATCAACAGTGTCAAAAGCAGCAGAAAGATCAAGGAGAATTAGGAGAGAGTAGTGGCCTTTGGATTTAGCAGTACGATCGGCATACTCACCCATTCATAAAAACAATTCTAAAATGGCCTCCTATTCCAAATAGAGACATCCGAAGAGTAACTTTCGGCTGTCTCTATTTTGCAAAGCGGCCATCAGACCGCACATTTTTACACGTATCTAGATTGTACATAAGGCGGTGACCATTATGTGAACAATACCATGGTACAGCTTTAATTATCCTTAACTTTCACTCTGGATGCCATGTGTTTCATATAGTCTGAATTTATGTGTCTGTTTATTTTATCCTGTTCATGCTGACTGCGTTCACCTCTGTATTTTCAATAACGTGGAATCTCTAAGTGATTTCTGCACAGACTCCAGGTTTAAAGAATCTATTTACCACTCAAGAACAGGTCACAGGCTCATAAATAAAAGTGAACTCTCCTTTTCTTATCAGAAGAGGGTCCACGGGGATTGTGCAGCAGTAGATAAAAGCGTTTATCCTTTTCTTTTATTGTGTTTTTATCGCTGGGTAAAAATGATTCCTGACAATCATACCAAATGAAAAGTAGATCCGTTTAGTTCATCATTAAAATGTCACTTTGGGGTTCGTTAGAATGTAGAAATTCTTTCCTTTTTTTTCTTTGCTGCATTACTGCAGTGGTGAATCTGGAAATAGGTAACCTGGAACTCGTATATAAATGTTTTGCAAAGAACAATGTCAGATCGTGTCGGCTCGAGCACAGTAGTTGCAAGATTTTAAGTGGCAACAACATCAACTGTATTGCTTCAACAGCTAACCTGATGTCTTTGGGCCTTTGCAGGGAGCGGCCTTTTAGGTCAACCATTCAATGGAGTCTGTTTGGACTTTATTTCCACTTTTAAAGTACATGAAAATACCAAAAATAAAGCTGAATATACCCTGTAATATCTCATGCAGCTGGATTTTACTGACTACACACTACGGGGCCAGATCCTAAACTACGTACACGAGCGATTTTACACTAGCCGCTGGCGTAAAATCGCCAATTAGTATTTACTGCGTATGCGCACGGCAGATATTACACCACATAACTCTGAACGTACGTACAAGCCATGTATCAAAAGCATAACTGCATATGAAGGGGCGTGCCAGCCATACGACACCCAGAATTACGCTTCGGAGGCGGGGTGAGGCATTTAAATTGTACAGTATGGGCGTGCTTAGGCGCTTACGTACGTGCAGCCTTTGTAGTTACCCTTTGAAAAGTTAAGGTAGGGTTTGGGAAGCGTAAAATGGCCAAAATACATACGAGCGAGTGAAGTGCATAAAAAATATGCTATCGTAAATACGCTACGCGATAAAATGTAACAAGCACTTGGCTCCTGCTCCTAGGATGCATCTCTGAAAATGTACACAGGATAATATAATTCATGTGTTTTTGTGTAATGAAACAATATAGCATTACAATGCTTCATTCTGCTGTCTGTGTGCATGCTACGTGATAACTGGACATCAGCTGTATCATTCATCATGTTCAGCAGGTGCCCCACAGAATCAAATGTGCAAAATGTTTTCATCTAATCCACCTAACCTGCCAGGCTCATGG
>WWET01005177.1:57999-72486 GCA_011038615.1 Limnodynastes dumerilii
CGGATCACTGCGGTTATGTTGGCAAAAGTTAAGGTAGGGTTTGGAAAGCGTATCTTGACAAAATACGTACGTTCAAGGGGTGTGCCAAGGGGGGTGTATAGAAGGTACGCACACGAAAATACGCTACGCGAATAAACGTACGGCAAACGTAGTTCTGGATCTACCCCATTGACACTATTATATCTCTTATGTTGGACACAGGACTAGTGATGGCCATCAACTGTCAGTACAACCTAGAAGGAATTTCATTACTTACTTAGAGTGTTTGAAGTTCTGAAAGACATAGCCACTCTCCAGTCCACACGGGAAGTGTATTCTCTCCCAGCAATGTTTTTTTGAACAGTGGATGGTGGCTCCTGGGTTTTCACAGATGGAACAAGTCTGTGGAGATTCCAAAAAAATTAAGGAAAAAAAAATAAATGTTAAAAAATACTTTCTAATATCTTTGAGCCCAGTCTTATTGCCAGGAAATTACTGTGGAACACTATGCATGTTACAATAAATATGCATTCTCCATATTCTCAAATGTACTGTACTTAGCAACCAACCAGATTCTATTATTAGCATTCCAGAAAATATAAGCTACAATCTAATTGATTACTAAGGGCAACACCTTCAACATTTTTCTTTTGAGAAGTTGTAGAACATTTAAAAGAAATAACAGATTTCAGTCGCCCATTAATCACTCAAGAAAATATTTACCAGTCAGCGTTGGTAAACCGCAACCTTCACTGTGTTTTCCTCCTGAAGTTCTCCATAAAGTTCCACATTTTTGTCTGATTGAGAGCAGAAAACACACTGCGACAGTAAAATAATATGTTTTGCCCTTCATGTGTAAAAAAAAATGTTTCCGCTTGAAATTTGAGCTGTAAATACTGTATTAGGTTTATGTTGTATGATTATTAGAAAGAAAATATTTATGATACTGGCCCCAATCCAAACTTTAGAATTTAGCTTGACTTTTTTGTGATTCAGATGAATTGTGAGCATTTTTAGACACTGCACATGTGCAGAAGTACATGAGATTCATGACTAACCAATCAAAAAGTACTCAAACACTTCCAGAGTTAAGATCAATGGGCCTGATCCAGACTTAACGACAGACAATTTACGCATGCTCCATGCGTAAATCTGGCTGTGAGAATGCATTGCGCATGCACGTGGCAGATGTTACTCGTCGTAACTCTGATCGTATGTAACTTGTATGTAAATCTGTACGAAAGGGCGTGACATACCTACGCAAGTCAATTATACGCATTGTGGGAGGTGGGAGGTATGTAAATTGTACAGTATGGGCTGGGTTAGGCACTTACGTACGACAAGGAGATATGCAAGGAAAAATGAAGGCAGGTTCTGAACACGTAATTCAGCTAAGTTACGTGCGTGCAGGTATGCTTGTGTACGTAAAACCACCTTAAGTCTAGATCAGGCCCAAGGAGAATATTAAAAGAGGGGTGCGGTTACATTGCAATTGGCCATTTCCTCTTGCTTAGGTTATAGTAACCTGAGCAAGAGGTTACGCACAGTCTTTAAAGACTGCATGTACACAATCTACATAAGGAAACGCTACGTATATAGCGTAAAATAGTTACTACACGCGTGGTAGCTATATTCGGAAAATTACGGACGTATGAAAAAAAAAATGTTGTTGTGAATCCGGCCCTGTGTGAGTTACGCAGCCATAGGGCAGCATTAAATCACACTTCCCCCTGTTTTTAGATGCCTAATGGCACTTCACTAACTGAGTCACCAGCCCTCCCTCCCAGCCTAATCTACATCCCTCCCTCCACCCACTTTACCTAACTTCCCCTGGAGGCTGCAGTAGTACGCCTCCTCTTACCTAAAAAAACACATGCAGTCTTTAAAAACCGCATGTAGATAATCTACTTGCCTAAGGGCTATGTAGATTGTGTAGTCATGATGACTACACATGCGCAGTGCGCAAAAATGTAGACAAGGGCCGTATTCACAGATCCGTTTGTACTAGGCACGCTATTATATGCACGTACGTTGCAAGCCAACACCCATGACACTCCCCTCACACGGACGGGTTTACATAGACTTCCGCCACCATAGAGCACTCCTATCAATACGTTAGCATTTACGTGCGTATAATACTTACGTACGTGCGTATGTAGCTAACCGTGCCCTCAAATGGTCATTTAAATACCTCCCCCACCCACTTTCACGTAACTTTGTCCATACGGTTTTCAACACGTATGTCCCCAAGTGCGATTCACAAGTACGTGCCTAATGGATTTCCATGTGTAAATTCAATGTAAAGAGCGTAAAGTTACTACGCATGTGCAGTTACTTGGGTCATAAAATAAAAATACGAACTCCGCGCAAAAACGGATCTGTGAATACAGCCACAAGAAGCCTCTTCTTCTTAGGTGTGAATCAAGGCCTACATCCTTATTTGACGTTGTGTTTGAGTGGATCAGTCAAGACGATGGGGAGTCTTCTATGCTTTACAGTAAGACCGGTTTGCCGATAAGTTTCATTTTGTGATATGCCTATTGCTTTTATATGTTTGTGATACACATGTCATTTTAAGTTCTTTTTTATCTAGTAAAGGAATTTAAAAGTTAATGCACTATGTATGGTCTGTTGACTTCTCTTTGCTTCAATGATACATATGCTGATAAAACAGATCACAGTACAGTTGCTGCTTCATGAAATCCTCCGGAGCAATCTATTATATACTGTATTCCGGGTGTGGCTGAATAATCTTTTAGTCATATGTGTAACACAAGGCTGCTACTGAATAGATACTAATTTCTATACTTATAGTGCAGTTCTTTTTTCTCCTTTTTGTTTTTATTCCGCTCATTAATTTAATCATGAGACAACAGGACTCTAATGGAAGAAAAATATTTATTCTAAGAAAAAATGCTTTTATTTCACTTTTATTGATATTGAAATATCTCTGTTTTATCTGGCGCACATCTTGCAAGAACGATCACTCAAATCCACAGGAGGCTCAGTGCTTAGAGCCCCGATCGGTATCGGTAGTGATAAGCCAACCAACTTGAACGTCTTCCCTACAAGTGTGAACAACGGATTGTGCTGACTAGTATATATACTATATAATATCTGGTTCAGCCGTAATGTACTGTATACTAGTCACAGCAATAATTATTTGTTCTTTGTGCTTATGCTGAATTTACTCTAAAAGTAAGGATTTACATTTATTTGAAAATAAAGCTTCTGTTGTGTCAAAGTTATTATGTGCAAAAGGAAATTATAAAAGGAAAATGAAATCACTCTCAAATTCCTAGTCCTCCACAGATGACTTAAAATATAATCTTTATTAATCATGCAATAAAAAAAACAAAACTGCTAAATGTATCTAAAACAAGTAGGGGGTGCCAGGATCGTTTGGAACCCTAGATACACCCCTGAACCCAAGTTAGAGTCCCTAACTCACAAGGAAATCAAATCAGGATTGGTTCAAAATGTAATTGACACTGAGAAGGACCAGTGGAGGAAGGATCAGGATGTTTCCCTCAGCCAATTAAAATGAATGAATAATGAAAAAAATATAGGACAAGATAAATGAAAACATGAGATGACTATTATTACTATTGCTTAATTACAGTATTTAGCACCCCAAATTGTCTGCAGCACTTTACAGAAAACATTAGACATTCACATAAGTCCCTGCCCCTATGGGAGCCACATACTAAGGTGTCTAACACGTACATACACATAGACTAGGATTAATTTAGTCAGCAGGCAATTAACCTACTAGCATGTTTTTGGCATGTGGGAGGATACCCACACAGACACAGGGAAAACGTGCAAACTCTACACAGATAAGTTCTCCCCCCAGGAATTTAACTCATGACCTCAGCACTGTAAGGCACAAGTGCTACTCATTGAGTCACCGTGCTGCCCAACAATCTTCAGATTGTTAGAAAAATGTAAACTCAGAGCTTCCAGAGGAACATTATACAGATCATACAGCGTACAATGGACCATTTGCTAAAAGGGAGAGAAAAAAAGCGGAGCTAAAAATCAAATTGTGCAAAATGTTATCATCTAATCCAACTTACCTGTCAGGCTCATTATAGCCCCGTCCATATTCGGATAGGAACAATGGAGCAGTGCATTGACTGTCCTGTACAGGGCCGCCGTCATCACATGCGGGGCCCGGTACCCAGCCGCGGTGCCCCGCCCCTATGTGTCGTCATTGATTGGAAAACATGCTTTAGCAGTGGTCCAGTGCGCAGGGAAGAACTTCTCTGCGATTGGCCGGCTACTAAATAGCCCTGAACAGCAAGTATCGGCGGTATCCAGCTGCTACAGAGCCAGGTAAGTGTCGGCGTACCCCATCAGGTCTGGACCCGGGACAGTAGTTCCGGCTGTCCCCCCCTGATGGTGGCCCTGTTCCTGCATCCGGATGTCACTAAAGACGTCTGGCTCCTGCTCCCAGGATGAATCTCTGAAAATGTACACATGATATTATAAGTCACATGTCTTATGTAATGAACAATATAACATTACAATGCTTCCTGTTCTTCATATGATGTGTGATTCTTTTCTAATCATAACATTACAATGCTTCCTATTCTTCATATGCTGTGTGATTCTTTTCTAATCATTGACAAAAGTGTTTTGGTAAAATAAAATGAAATACCCGTCAGGGGTTGTAGATGCCCAAATGCTCTATCTGTTTGTGAAATTTTTTGATGTTGGCGCATATTGGGCATTTTAGGGGACATTTCCCTGTGCTCAGCAACAGCATCTGCAATATAAGAAATGATTACAGATACACTGTATCTATCTTTATCTGAAATGTCCCAAGGGTACCACTATAGATCCCCCAGGGGGCAATGCAGGCCAAATCCTCACTTCTCCTTACACCAGAAATCTAGTAGAGTAAACGTGTTGACTTCCATCTAAACTTCCATTTTCTCCCATTTTTCATAACCAAATAACCTGAATCGTACAAATCACTGAGCACTTTGGGGTAGATCCAGAACTACATTTGCTGTACGTTTACTCGCGTAGCGTATTTTCATGCGCGTACCTTCTATACACTCCCCTTGTCACACCCCTTGAATGTACGTATTTTGTTAAGATACACTTTCCAAACTCTACCTTAACTTTTGCCAATGTAACCGCAGTGATCCGCACACGTATGGATGGGCAACACGTATTTACGCAGCTAAGCACGCCCATACTGTACACTTTAAATACCAACCCCCGCCTACTTAACGTATTTCAGACGTATTTTGGACTCACGTAAAATTGGCACGCCCACACGTAAGTATTTACGTGACACATACGTGAATGGCTCACAATGACGCTACATTACTGAACGTATTTTCTATGGTGCGCATGCGCAGTACTTACCAAAAGGCGATTTTACGTCTCCGCGTAAATTCGCTCACAAGCGTTGTTCTGGATCTGGCCCTTTTACCTTGTATCCTGGCAGCTGCATTGTGTTATATTTAACATATATACATTAAAAACATAATAAATTATCTATCTATCATCTAAATCAAATGTATATATCTATCTGTGGTACTCTGGTGTAAATAATGTGTAAACTTACTATTTAATTACGATACAGCAAAGAGGTAAGGACTTATCCATGCAGAGAGATTTTAAAAAAGGTAGTAAACTTTATCTATTTACTGTAGTGACATGACAAGAAGATTATCGGCCCGATCCTACAATTATCGTGGATCGGGCCAAAAATCGCTCTAGTTAGTGGCCATGATCAGTTTTTAAAATGTCCAATAAACGCACCAGAAATGATCTGGTATGATTATTGGATTTTTAAATCTGCGCCCAAAAATTTAAGGGAGCCAATCAGCTTAGAGAATGGCTCCCTATTCTATTAGTGCCTCCCTCCACTGGTTAGCCTGATCCCTGTTGCTACTACTCCCTGCACTGCCCGTTTCTGCAGATCTATGTATTATGCTGCTCTGACACCTTTGAAATATAAGCATTAAATATATTTTAGTGCGGCTCTGCCCTGGCCCCCCCCCTCCTCCTCTAGGATTATCGGTCCCAGAAGGAGAGGTGTATGGCGCTGATAACAAGACATTTCCATGGCGGGAAATCGCCTCGTTTATTGGGTCACCCCCTGCTGTAATCGATAATCGTCCCAATGCATTGCCAGTTTAACAATGAATGTTCAAATAAATGAAATCTTTTTCATGTAAAAAACATTATAAATACTTTTTCTATCTTTTGCCCAAACTAGGTTGCTAACATGCTTAGCTAACTTAACACCAATCTCCTCAAACCCCTCTCTCTCTCTCATATCTATCATCTATCTATCTATCTATCTATCTATCTATCTATCTATCTATCTATCTATCTATCTATCACCAGTGGCCCCCATGAATGCCAACGCATTTATGTTTTTTAAGGAACAAAAGATCTTTTTGGATAAAGCAGAATTTGCAAAACATATCATACTTTATCGCTGTTACATCGACGACATTCTTATTCTGTGGTCAGGCTCTGGAGAGGACTTTGACAAAATGTTGTCATATGCCAACTCACTGGAAGGTACATTACGCTTCACATACACCAAGAGCCAGGAATCGATCAATTTTTTAGATGTAAACATCAGCATCTGTAATGGTGCTCTTACCACTTCTTTATTCACTAAGCCCACGGATAGGCATGTACCACTGGCAGCTAATAGTCACCATCCAGCATCCTTGATTAAAGGTCTGCCTTTTTCCCAATTGATTCGTATTAAAAGAATTAATACTTGTCCTGAGAAAGCAGAAATGCAGATGTCTCAATCGCTATCTTCTTTTGCTGAGCGGGGATACAGTCAGAGGATTTTACGTGATGCTAAAATGAAGGTGGATTCGATCACCAGGGAGTCCTTATTAATTCCTAAACCAAAGAAGAGGTTACAACAAAAATTGCCTTGGGTGACTAAATATTCACACCTTAGCTTCTTCCATAAATGGGCGGCTAGGGCATTATGGCCCATTATCTCCACAGACACCTCCCTCCCAACATTAAGGAAAACGACAATTCTGCACAGCTATACCCGTGGTAAGAATTTGAAGGACTGGTTATGCAAAAATCAGATTGTGTAAGCGTCTCAGGATAAACAAGTCACCTTTCTT
Organism: Limnodynastes dumerilii; assembly: GCA_011038615.1. Taxonomy (NCBI): domain Eukaryota; kingdom Metazoa; phylum Chordata; class Amphibia; order Anura; family Limnodynastidae; genus Limnodynastes; species Limnodynastes dumerilii. The sequence continues at coordinate 65,109 of WWET01005177.1, forward strand.
GCACGTCAGCCTGGTTGCTATAAGTGCACTGGTTGTCTGACCTGCACCAATATGATAACTGGACACTGTTTCATCCATCCTCATACAGGCCAATCCTTCAAAATACAGCACATCATAACTTGTACATCGAGATACGTGGTATACGTGATTATCTGCCCGTGTGGACTTCTATACGTGGGTAAAACCACCAGAAGACTGAAGGAAAGACTAACTTTACACCGTTCTGCAATTAAACTCACTTTGGAAGGCCGTGATGTGGATCAACCGGTGGTACTGGCTGGCTAAAAAGCACACTCTTAAGGACATCAAATGGATAGGGATTGACCATGTTCCACCTTTGCTCAGAGGGGGTGACTGGGACCAACGACTTGGTCTGTCGGAGCTGTGGTGTGCTGTATAAAAAATACCTGCTGCGCATGCGCCACCAGCGTGATGACGCGCCAGATGATGTTACCGGCGCGCTGTTCCCAACGCCAGAAGACAACGGCGCCAGCCATTGCAGGAGTGCGGAGAGTCAAAAGAGGAGTCTCAGGCATAAAGGTAAGAGTTCTGGGTGAGGGGGCTGGTGGTATATGATGAGGATCAGGGGATAGGTGAGAGAGATTAACTGCACAGCTGATGGTATAATCAACAAGGCTACAACTACATCACAGGCATCTACACTAGGCTGTGATACTGTCAATATTGGGGAACTGACCAGATAGTGTGTGGGCTGTTAATTAACCCATTTCCAGATAATGATTTACTAAAAATGTTTTTTATCTTTATCTGACAGTGGGAAATGTGGTTGAAAGGTGACCTCCAATCATTTCCATCTGCATTATCAGGCAGCACTACTTCTGAATAACATAAACCTTGAAAAATATTAATAATACCAAAATCTTAACTATAGATGCCAATGCTTTATATGTCTAGTCCAGGCGCTGTCAGTAACCCTCATATAAAAAGTAATAACAAAGGATCGGATTCACCAGCACCGCTGGTCTTGAGTCAGACTACGACTGGATGCTAAAGTAAGGGCCGGCTTTTCTTACCTTACAGGCTCATGCACCGACCGGGACTGCGGCAAGAATATGAAATCACGCGGTGGCCGAGACTGGGAAATGAAGTCCTGCTTAGCAGATGAGCCTTTAAGGTAAGAAAACCTGGGCGGGATGATGGGATTATAGGGGGGGAATGGAGACACATGATGGGATTACTTGGTGTGAGTGGAATGGAGACACATATGTGAGTAGAAGTCGACTCACTTACTTTACCACAGCTACACATTAGAGGACCATAAAATAAAACGTGTTTGTCAGGCAGGGAGTACTGGGGGAGGGGTCTGGAGGCACATGATGGGGAATACTGGGGGGGGAGGTCTGGAGGCACATGATGGGCAATACTGAGGGGGGCTGGATACCTTAATCTCTCATATACAGCATTCATTGAAAGGTAATACTAATTAACAAGCATAGGATCTGTGTTGTTTTCTGCAGCCAGAACAAGCTTACTTGTTGCCTAGGGAACCAAATCTCAATTTTCCCCTTTCAGCCTCAATTTCAGGTCGTGTTCTCACCAGAAACAGAGCTACAAGTTATAAAATGATTTCTGAATGTGTATAAATGGATACAAAACACAATATTTGAGCACAATCTTTATGCATTATTTCTAAGGCTGACTAGTATATGAGGAGGGATCGGATCCAGAGTTTGAAAATAGGAAGAAACAAGAGGACCCTGAAGTTTGAAACTTAGTATAAAACAGGTGCAAATTTGCACATGGGCAAAACCATGTAGACTGTCTACGGATTCACCTTAGTTGCATTCTTTGCATGCAGGAAGATTACTTTGCCATTGCCTCCAACATTTTTTTATGGAAAATCGGCACACCTGGTGGTTTTACAGGAGAGGGTCTTTTCACTTAAGCAGGGCTGTAGGAGTCTGTCCCCACACCTCTGCTATAGTGTTCAGATGCTGCAAGACTGGAAGGTGAATATAGGAGGGGAGGGAATTATTAGGCCAGTATCCGGTACAGGAGCCCTTTTAGCCAGTACAGACCATTAAAAAACTGTACTGTACCTGCTAAATAGCTACAGTTGGAGGGTATGTTAATACACACAGATACTGACCATCTTTACTTTCATACTGTTATTGAGACTTGAGCTAGGAAACATCACCTCTCCTCTCTAATACTGTGGGGCGTTATGCGTGCGATCTAAAAGCACACACAATGGAGCCTCTGGATTGCAAGCAATTACGGCAAGTACTGTATGGACGCACGGGCAGCTAAGTGCAATGCAGCCAAGTCCAAATACACTGCGCAAGTGCAGGGTTGTACACTGTAATGCTGACTGTACATAGAGGTTCTGATTAATGTAGCACATCTGTCAGACTGTATAATAATAGAAAATAACAGAAAAACAATATTTAACATTTTTTATATAAACATGAAATATGTATTCAAATTTGTTAAGAAAATTATTTATTAACACATGCACAAAACATCAGCAGAGATTCCTGACACTTTGTAATGCTTTTGAAGTGTCACATCCGAACAGAAGGGTCTGAGGACCTGATTCACACTTAAGAATCTTCTTAAAATAAGAACTTAAAGTCACTACTGGGCTAAACCATGTTGATAGCAGGGGAGTCATATTTCATCTGTTGCAAACGGTATTAGAGTTGAGAGGTGATATTTCCCAGCCCAAGTCTAAATAACAGGGTGATAGTAAAGCTAGTCAGTATCTGTGTGCAGTAAGCAATTCAAAGTTGTATTCCTGCATGCAAAGAATACAATTAACTTGACTCCCCCTGAAAACAACATGGTTTTGCCCAGGAGTGACTTTAAGTTCTTATTTTAAGAAGATTCTTAAGTGTGAATCAGGTCCTGAATTAGCAGGTGCACACACATGTTTTGATGTACACCTGCCTTTGGCTATGGATCAGGTGCACTTGCACTGTACATTGACCACGTCCTTCTACCCCATCTCTCTGCCCCTCGTTGCTCTGACCTGAAATGAACGAGAAGGTGGTTCTGAGCACGTGCAGTGGAAAGTCACGCGGAGAGACACCACATCAGCTGGCACATGCTCACCTCTTGATCGGACCCATGGTTTCGCCCAGGTGTAAATTTGTCCTCTACTTATTTGCAAACTCAGAACTCCGGACCTGATTCACAGTTAAGAAGCTGATGCTATTTTTGTGCGTATTTTTAAGAACGGTTCAACTGCGCATGCATAGTACCTTTATTTACACAATCTACAAGTAGGTTTTAACAACGGGGATCCCTTAAGATCGATTCTCGCAGCCGTTCCTTATGAGATAAGTGAGCAGGGGTGTGCCAGGAAAAGTTAAGAAAGAAGATAAGAAAAATAGGTGGAGGGAGGCATTTAAATGGGGCAGACAGGGCGCGGTTTGCTAGGTATGATCGTTCTTAAGCAGCTTAAGAAGATACACCCACAAGAAGATAAGAGTGCCTTTGACATTCTTAAGTCAGTTAAGAACAGAAAAAACGAGGGCGTGTCATGGGAGTTGCCATACATATAATTGCAAACCCATTCATTCTTATCTCCCTTCTTATCTGTGAATCAGGTCCTAAATAATTTCAAGCTTTGCAGCATTTCAGGATCAATTGTTTCTAAACTATAAGAAAATATAGTTGAATAGCAGAGGAAGAAAATTGTTTTTTCAGCCACAGAGAGTCAACGGTTGAAGAAACTTAGTTTTGTACCTTATCATTTCCACATTCTGCTCTAAAAACTTTAGAAGATCTTTGTACTCTTATTACATTTCTCCCCTATATCATATCTTACATAATTTCCCATGACAAATGATTTTCCGATGATTGTAGACTGCTCAATCAAGTATTTTAATAGGTAACTCATAGAGGTTGTCTGGATTTAACAGACAAACATATATATGATGACCAGAGCCGTAACTAGAAATTTTAGTGGCAGGGGAAAAAAGGAAAAATGGTTCCCCCTGACCCTGAATTCCAAGATTATTTAACTTTGAATATTAACTTACTGGTGTCCCCTTAAGCTTTGCGCCCTGGGCGGCCGGCCCTATCAAACACCCTTAGTTACTTAGCCCTGGAGATGATCTAATAATTAGAATAATAGCAAATCTTCCCCTGACACAAACAATGTTACAATGTAAGAAAATACTGGCTGAGTTTTCTTATTGAACATGAATAGTGGACATCTTTATTGAGGTTGTGCAGCTATAACCTTAACCTCGTAACTAATTGTGTATGCACATTTTAAATCTGCCCCCCACCCTGCAGTTCAACATGGTTTTGCCGAAATGCATATTACAATTGATATTACTCTATGATTGAGTCTCCTAAAGAGCCAATTAGTATCCATGTTAAGGGCATAGGGCTGGATCCAGACCTAGTTAAGTGCATGAACTTAGTTACTCCTGGGCTAAACCATGGTAATTGTAGGGGAGTCATATTTAATCTGTTGCAAACAGTATTAGAGTTGAGAGGTGATGTTTCCTATCCCAAGTCTAAATAACAGTGTGATAGTAAAGCTGGTCAGTATCTGTGTGCAGGAAGCAATTCAAAGATAAATCCCTGCATGCAAAGAATACAATTACCTTGACTCCCCCTGAAATCAACATGGTTTAGCCCAGGAGTAACTTTCCTCTCTTATTTTCAAGCTCAATTCAAAGATATATCCCTGCATGCAAAGAATACAATTAGCTTGACTCCCCCTGAAATCAACATGGTTTAGCCCAGAAGTAACAAGCACTTAACTAGGTCTGGATCAGGCCCATAAAGGTTGTAAAGGATTATATAAATACCTAATTGAGAAATAGACAGTCTACATATACAGTATTGCGGAGGAGAGGGATCCCAGGTTTTTTTTTATTTTATTCACATTGGGCCCAATCCTTGGATCCGTCCAACAGGGGAATTATGTACAGAACGTATGTAATTCCCGGTCTGGAATGTTGTGCGCATGCACACAAGCTTCTTACGATGCCGTAATGGTTGGCATACGTATCGTCGGCCCCCTTTTTACGACAGTCGTATCTTCGCCGTGAAGGCGGAGATCGACATGTAAATGAAGGGGACAGGGTAGACGAAGACCCGTTATGACCAGGTATGGCTGCATACGTGGTCGTAAAAGTTAAGGTAGGAATTTGGACATGTAAGTGTCCAGATTTACTACCTTTAGCAGGGAGTGCAGGGGGCGTGCACTCCCCGCTACAACAACGGCCGGAATTACCTCGCGCACCCGTAAGGCACCGCGTAGGTCGGGATCCGGCCCATTGTTGTGTGTGTGTGTGTGTACACTGTGTTACTGATTTTCATTTATTTTGCTTTTTTAATCAATTCGAATAAAGTTATATATTTAATACACTATATTTTTCTTGCTCTATAAGGTCAGAATTCTTGGCGCACTGTATTGCAGAGAGTGGAATCTCCTTGTTGCACAGTGTACTTGGTCATTGACTCTTGGAACTCATTTGAATTCACATTGAGACTCTGCAGGAGGGCACAGGTAATATTGCCTTACATCTGCTGTTTGTAATGCTGCTATAATAAAGTAATTAAGTTTCACTTTGAGAAGCTTTAGGGAGCCAGTCTTGTATCCACCGAGGGTCAACAATAATGAGCCGATACTAAATGCTGAAATCTCTCTTGTAACGCAGTTGTACGGTAAAGGAGAAAGTCAGCGATCGCTGTGCGGCGTGTCGTACCCGACAGGAATCTGGAGAGGCTGACATCTGTGACCTCCAGAAAATTCATTCTCCATGTGTCTTAGAGTTTATTAAGATAAAAAGACAATATGTCTCTCTTGATGAGCAGAAAGAAGATTAAGTTAAGTAGTAAGCGTAGAATGCAGTGATTCCAGAACCATGTCACACACTTACACACCTGTTGTGCCATAACCTTGTTACTTATGTGTTCCGTAAACATGGCATTTCACAAGATTAGTGCTTATATAATCTGTTCATTTTACCCGCATTAGGTAAAAAATTGTGTTAAACATTTTTCTGGCCAATAGACAAAAGCTGAACAAACCTGGCGCTAGCATTTTGGGCCTGATTCAGAAGGAGCTTGAAAATAAGAGAGGAAAGTTACTCCTGGACTAAACCATGTTGATTGCAAGGGAGTCATATTTCATCTGTTGCAAACAGTATTAGAGTTGAGAGGTGATGTTTCTACTACAAGGGATCAATTTTGTTTGCTTATAGCTTAAAACCTGACCTAAAAGATATATATTCATCCCCTGTATCTTAAGCACTTTTTTTTGCAATGATGGCCTATATTTAGCGCTTAAGAATTATTTTGGACCAGATCCAGAGTGTAAAAATAAGAGGAAAACAGGTGGAAAGTTACACCTGGGCTAAACTATGCTAAATACAGGGGGATTAAAATGAATGTGATTTTTTGCATGCAGGGTGAATACTTGCTTTTTGCACACAGCTTTACGTTTGCACTATTATTTAAACTTGGGATAGGAAGCATCAACCCTCAGCTCTAATACTGTTTACAACATATGACATTGAACTCCCTTTATTTCCACCTGCATTCCCCTTATATTCTAACCCTGGCTCTGGTGCTGTGTTATAATCCTGTTTGTGTTCCAAAGTTACACTGCATTGACAGTCCAGTGAATAGAGTTGCTTTGATGCCTATCACCTCTATGTGGCGCTCATGCTCTGCACTTGCATCTGAACTGAACATTACTCCTTCTATTGCTGCTATGGGTTTATCTAACAAGGTCTAAAGATCTGCAGTGGGAGAAAAGACAAACACCTTTCTATAATTAGCTGCAAATGATAATTAATATGTCTGCTGTTATTGTGCTATAGTTAAACAATGTACAATACCTGTCATGGGTTTGCTGCTGTGATTTCAATAACCAATAATAATAATAAGAAAAAATAAAACATTTATTATCTTTTACTGTTTGTGGTATGAAGTGATAGCAATTTAATCAACATGGAATCATTAGCAGGTCTTTATATTTTGAACATGAATAGGTTAGAAGGTTTTCTCTTTTGTAATTCTATATTATAGAGTTAACGGTGTTTACAAGTAAGTAATACTAAAGTTATTTATTTGAATTGCCCATGGCCCATTTTACAAGTGAATTATACAGTACAGTGTTGTTTAAGAGCATTGACCTTCAGTCTGCGTTCTTGGAAACAGTGTCATAACAAGCACTGGAAAAATTATATAGCTTTTTGCTGGTTTATTTTTCTTGTTATTCTTTTCTGTCAAACCAGCAACTCTAGTTTATTCCCGCTTGTATGTCACCATTAGCATGCTTTGTCATAATTGTTTTTTTTTCCTATTAATAAATGACAAGAATCTTTCAATACTTTTTGGAGGAAAGTATCTAAAAAGAATAAATAAAAAAAAAAAAGACAAAAGT
>WWET01005178.1:9871-25557 GCA_011038615.1 Limnodynastes dumerilii
TGCAAAACCAGACACTCCCCTTGCAAACAGCGGTGGATCTTAAACTTAGACCACCATTGACTTGCCTTAACTATACGCTGTCATTTGGGATCTTAAGTGACGTGGGAGCGTTCATTTAAGATCCTAAGTGTCAGTCCTCGCCCACTTTCCCTCATTTCCCTGCCTCCCCCCGCCCATTTCCATGCAAATCCTTAAGATCTTAAAGATTCGCTGCACTTAAGATCTTAAGTGCTTGCGTGCGATTCAGACCTACGATCTTAGCGAATTTACGCTCCTAACCACTACGTACATGGCGTTGCACTATTACTACGCATGCGCAGTTTTGCGAATTTTCTAAGATCTTAAATATACGCACCTAAGTGCCGTGGAAATCGCATCTCTGAATCAGCCCCATTATGAGTATTTGGTCATGCCTTTTGGCCTTTGCAATGCCCCGGCGATCTTCCAGGATCTCATTAATGATGTGCTTCGCGATTTTCTGGGAAAAATTATTGTGGTATATCTGGATGACATTCTGATCTATTCCCCTTTAGTTGAGAGTCATTGTAATCATGTCTGTCAAGTCTTACAGAAGCTCAGAGAAAATCATCTTTTCGCCAAGCTTGAGATATGCGAATTTGAAGTCCAAAGAGTCACCTTCCTAGGATATGTTATCTCCCCGCAGGGATTTTCCATGGACCCACAGAAAGTCAAGGCAATTTTGGAATGGGTACAGCCTGAAAATTTGAAAGCCATCCAAAGATTTCAAGGGTTCTCTAATTATTATAGACGAATCATCAAAGAGTTTTCCACCATTATCTCACCAATCTCAGACCTAACTAAGAAGGGAGCTGATCCAGGGAATTAGTCTTCATCAGCTACACGGGCTTTCAAAGACTTAAAACAAGCATTCATGATTGCACCCATCTCATCCAAACCCCAACATACCTTTCATCGTGGAAGTTGATGCCTCTGATGTGGGGGCGGGTGCTGTGTTATCCCAAAGAGCTCAAGATGATGGTAAAATTCACCCCTGTGCCTTCTTTTCTAAAAAATTTTCTTCTGCGGAACGTAATTATGATGTTGGAAATCAAGAATTGCTGGCTATCAAATTGGCGTTCGAGGAGTGGCGACATTGACTTGAAGGTTCCCCCCACAAAATCGCAGTGTACACTGATCATAAAAATCTGGCTTATATCGAGTCTGATAAACGCCTCAATCCTAAGCAAGCCAGATGGGCACTGTCTTTCACCAGGTTCAATTTTTTGATCACTTACAGACCAGGGTCCATGAACAAGAAAGCTGACGCCCTATCTCGTTCCTTTCTGAATCTACAAAAATCTGCTACTCCTCCTCAACCAGTAATATCTCCGGAAAATATTCTTCTTGGCTATACCCAGAATTTGCAGACCAAGCTATTGAAGGCACAGGGGGCATGTCCAGCTGGTAAACCTGATCACTGTCTCTTTGTTCCTGAGAATTTACGTAAATCAGTATTGCTGGAGAAGCACACTTCCAAAACAGCTGGACATTTGGGTATTCAAAGAACTTTAGAATTGTTATCTCGAACCGTTTGGTGGCCTTCCATGAATGAGGACACTATGAGTCTTGTCCAATCTTGCCTATGAATCTTGTGCCAGAAATAAAACTCCACGTACTTACCAAGCTGGTCCTTTGCTTCCGTTGTCTATTCCTAAGCAATCCTGGACGCATTTATCAATGGACTTCATTATGGATCTTACTAATTCTGCTGGCTTTACTTCCATCTGGGTAGTGGTAGATAGATTTTCCAAAATGTCACATTTCATTCCGCTAAAAAACTTACCCAATGCACAAGTCCTGTCCTCTCTGTTTTGTAAGCGCATTGTCTGTCTTCACGGTCTAATTGTCTCGGACCGTGGACCTCAGTTTGTTGCCAGATTCTGGAGAATCTTTTGCAAGGGTCTCAAAATCCAAATCAGCCTTTCCTCTGGATACCATCCTCAGAGCAACAGTCAAACCAAAAGGGTTAATCAAGCTCTGGAGCAATATTTAAGATTCTTTATATCCAAGTTTCAAGACAACTGGGCTGACAACTTACCTTGGGCTGAGTTCGCATATAATAATGCTTGTCATTCTTCTACTCATGTGTCACCATTTTTCTGTCTACAAGGTTTTCATCCCAGGACCAATTCATTGTTTATTCCAGTGACAGACAGAGAAGCTCAAAGGGCCACTAGGGGAATTCTGAACATCTGGAGGAAGGTCATCAATTCTTTAAAGCAAGCTCAGATTCGTATGAAAAACAGAGAGGACAGGCACAGGAGACCGGCAAGTTTCAAGATTGGACAAAAGGTATGGCTCTCTACCAAAAATATCAAGATTCGCCAACCTTCTGCCAAATTGGGTCCACGATTCATCGGACCCTTCAGAATACTCCAGAAGATCAATCCTGTGGCATATAAACTCGTTACCCAGGAATTTGCGCATACCCAATAAATTTCATGTCTCACTCCTTAAACCAGAATTTTCTTCCAAAATATTTGGCGCAGTTTCCTCAACAAAATGTCCTCCTCCGGTCTTAGTGGGGGGCCATGAGGAATATGTTATTGAAAGCATTCTGGACTCTAAAATGAACAGCTGCGGGGAGAGCCTGACACAGCCACAGGGACCGCTGAAGGGACAGCAGAAGCAAAGGAGGGAAAGGCAGAAGACATCAAAGGTAAGTGAGAAATTAAATAAATGGAGGCTGACATTAAGGGGCAGATATGGTGGCAGGCATTAAAGGGCAGATATGGTGGCTAGCATTAAGGGGCAGATATGGAGGCAGGCATTAAGGGGCAGATATGGAGGCTAGAATTAAGGGGCAGATATGGAGGCAGGCATTAAGGGGCAGATATGGAGGCTGGCATTAAGGGGCAGATATGGAAGCTGGCATTAAGGGGCAGATGTGGAAGCTGGCATTAAGGGACAACTATGAGGTAAGTTCAATGTTTCAACCAGGCTGGGAAGGGGCAAAGACTGGCAGGATACGCATAGAGGGGGCAGACTGACAGGACATACAGAGGGGGCATACTGGATACTGGGTGCTGGATACACATGATGATACAATTAATGACATTTTATTTTGAAATTTACCAGTAGCTGCTGCATTTCCCACCCTAGGCTTATACTCGAGTCAATACGTTTTCCCAGGTTTTTGTGTTAAAATGAGGTGCCTCGGCTTATATTCGGGTCTGCTTATACAGAGTATATACAGTAATAATATCACAATCAACTTTTTTTCAAAAGCAATTCTAAAATCGTCTTGTGTAGTGTGTTATGAATGCAAACTGCTTAGACCTGTTTTCAGCAGTCACACAACAGGTTAATCACAGTGCTGGAAGGGATAAGCAGTTTGCAGCAGCACAGACACAGGAAGTCATCAGCTGCCCAGAAGTTCAATAGGGCTGAATGCAAAATGTAAGCATGTGGCTGATGTGTTTCACTGATAGTGTATACTAATAACGTTATTCTCATATTGTGGATAAAAATGAGTGTAATCTTAAAATGGAGTATAACGATTAATTACATCTTCTGAAGCACTAACTATTCACAAGCTAAAACATCCAAATTGTAAATTCGCTACTTGGTAAGTTTACTACACCTTTTCTTATCTCATAGATGTATATAGGGAGAATGATAATCGGTAAAAACGTACTCCGGACATTATTAACACTGATTTCTCCAGCGTTAACCCTTTAATAAACTGTGTAGTGATAAAAACAGACTTTTCTCTGGAATTCAGGATCATTGATAATAAATGAAATACTAATAAGACATAGCAAGTGTATTTCCCATGAAAGTCGAGATTTTTAATTGACATTTTGCATGTAAAGCATACCAAAACATCATATTCATTTTTTTTTATTATATATAAACCAAAAATATATGTAACCTTTATAAAATAATTGTATTTATTTAGCACTCCTTTTAGCAGAGTTGAGTTGTCGTTCGTTATATCCCCTTTGTACATCTTGTTTTATTAAGCAACCACAATGCATCGGATAGCCAAATAATGTTAAATACTTCTTACCCCCATGGCCATTTCAAATTATGAGTAAATGCAAAACTAGCGCAATGTGTTTACCATCTGTCCCTTTTAATGCCCAGCGTGAAAATGGTCACTGGAGGATACTATGAGGCAGGAAGGTAGAGAAGAGAGGGGCTGGAACAAGTTAATGGGTCATCTGCATATGATGGGCAGGGCTATGTCCTCCGTTAGGAATAGAGTGTAGATGCCAATCACAGAAACTACATTTCCATCAAGAACGGCTGCAGGGTGGATGAGCAGAACGGTAAATAGCAGAGGAAGAAGCTAAGCACTGCAGCTCACAAAAAACACACATCCTGCTGATCGGAATGGGCAGTCATCTGCATCCTCGGAAGGGAAACAGTGCTCTGCGTGGTCCTCATGTAAGTCACATTTCCTGGGTTTCTATTGTCACCAGGCTCCCCTGATTCAGAGGCCTGGCAACATTTTTTTAATATCATGTGTATTGGGTATAACAATGTATGGGTGGGATATAAATGTGTGTGATGTATAATGCAGAGCTCATTGCTATATTACTCAGTATCTATGCTGTGATCCTGCCACGTCCTTGCCTTACATTGTCACAAAGCACTTTGATATAATTGACACATACAGGAAGATTTTACAGGGATGTCCATAAAGCAACCCTATAAATGAATGACTAGTTAAAACGCCTAACACAGACAGAACAACTATATCTCAGCCATAGAAGAAAATCAAAACATATGTATCTGACTTACTCCTCTTAGCAATAATATTTTTCTGTGAATGGAAAATACAAGTTTTGTTTAAACATGCAATTAAATAATTTGTCTTATTTTCCTTGTGAGTCATGTATGAACACACTACTATTCATGGAACATTACTATGTTAATCCTCAGGAAGTTCCTTAACCATTGTAAGTATTTGAATATGTGCAAGAAGAAAATTGTGATGTCATGTGAGGAATGATTTCCACACATTTTAAGAACATCAAAAAAGTTTTTAATCTTTTGATATCCTGATCCAGACCTTCCGTAGGTGCGGAGGTCTGAAAGTCTGCATGCAAAAGGGAAGTCAATTCCAAAGTTACTAGTCGCTCACATGCAGAACTTAGATATGTTCCATGGCTATAAGGCTACCTTAAGTATCTGTGCAGTCCTGTGTTCTTACACTGAACCGCGCGGAAGTCATAAACCCATCCCACACTGTATAATTTAAATGTTCCCCCCACCCACCTTACGGACTTTAGTCTTCTTGTGTATGCAGAGACGGATTTAAAACTCATGGGGCCCTAAGCAAGATGCCAGTTTGGGGCCCCCCAAGGGATCCTGCATATTGGAAATGACAGCTCTCGTTTGATAAGGCTGCAAGGGTTCTTAACAGTGTAAGATCCTGGGCCCCTGGGGGTCGCCAGGCCCTAAGCGGGTGCCTAGGTTGCCTTGTGGATAATCCGGCCCTGTGTGTATGGAATTGCGTACCATGCGTCAGGGAGATCCGCAGTGTAACAACTGCCTGGGGCACGCTCGTAGGAAAAAAAAATGTGTAGAAATGAAATGATATAGTAACATGTAATGGTAAAAAGTAATATGCCTGCAGAATAATTTAGGCCTTAGAATAATAATTACGTATTACAAAGCCTTTATCATTCCTTGGATTTTAAAGAGTTGTCTGATTTTCTGTTGTAGCAAGCCTGTATTGCAGTCATGTTTTATTATTGAATAATGCTGTTTTGTCTTGCATGGTACATATATGAAGGATATTTTCTAGGAAAATTGTGGTGTAAATTGTAGAATGTAAAACTGGATGCACACTACAGCATTTCCATCTAACTATTGTGTTGATCACACAATAGCATATCACAATAAGTAATGACCGCACAAAACCTTACTATATTAATTACAGGGAACAACTCCCATGGTCAAGAGGTACAGGGATAAAGGACTGAATCAAGATTAAACAAACAAAATTAGGTGCCTAAAAGAAGGGTACCTAGTAGTTGTGCTTATTTAACCATGCACACTGTCCCTTTAAATAATAATTAATTAAGAATCACATCTAAATATTCAAAATTCGCAACAAAGATACTATAAAATCATTAATGTTTAATTCATTATTTAAAATAAATGTCAAACCACTACTAGGTGATTACAATTAGCTATCAATCAGCGAATTTACAAACAATTTAAAAACAAAAACACGATAGTCACATAGCAAGGTGTTAGCATACTTATTAGCCCAAATGTAGTACAAGTGCACAAAGAACACCATTCCTGGTCATCTAATGACCTCACGGTCGACTCCTCACCCCTCACGGGGCTATTACCTGTCCCATCCTATAACGATAGTGAGATCAGCAGAGAAACATTTTAATGTGGCTGCATAGAACACTTTACTTATTATCTTATTATTATTATTTATCTTATTAGGTAATTGGTTAGGGAAATTTTACCATATCACAGAACTGTGTTCTAAACCATAAACCAGACCATATTTTATACTGGATTTGGTTTCTTGGCCAACTCACAAAGAGAAAAAAAATGAACTTTGTGTCTCTTTTTATCTTTTTAATTTGCATGAAGCATCTTCTGATCTCCTAATAGTAACTGATAAACTTCAGAATGCAGACCATTTTGGAAGTGTACTTTTGTCTAGCACTTATGAAGCAGCAGGTTCCACAGTACTCTGCCTTACCCAAAAAAGTTGTGACTGACATGACTAGTCAGACAATTTAGAGGTTAAAAAGTGACATGCTAATTTATGATGTAATATATTCCAGTCTCCATAATTTAGCATTGTTAAAAATATTAATGTAGACTATGAACAACCACAGCAGGAGCATGGTACTGTCCACATCTGCTTACAGAGCATACTGTAAATTCAGTAATATATAACAGTTAGCATTCTTAGTAGCCTGATAACTTGAGCTATTTAGTATTGAGTGGTTGCCATTAACAGCAGGACTGCTTGTTCAGCAAGAGGCTATCAATGGAATATGCTTAGCAAAGATTTACTAATAATTAAATAAATTCAAGGAAGCTTAGTTGTATAAAAACTTTATTTTTATTTTTTTTACAAATAATAACTGCTTGTTTTAAGAACAAGACAACAACATCATTCAAATCATTTCTTTCATGTGACCATACATTCTGTGTAAGCTCATTTATGTCTTAAGTCATGGGTAATTATTGTTTGATTTTTATCATAAGGCACTATTGTATTGTATATTGAATATTGTGTTGTATGTCACTGGATGTTAAGGCTGACTTTTTATCTTTGCAACAGCAGAGCACATGTAAATAAAAATGGTAGTTGTGCTTATCTTTCAAGCTGTGAGAACATTCCCAGTTATGTCACAGAATTTTACTGGTTGCTTTATTATTTTGTTACTAGTCATCATGTAATGCAGCTTGCATTTAACATCTCTGAAATATAAATTACTTATTTTAGTGTCAATTACACATGACATATGATTAATGTATTACAGACAAAAAATGTAATCCTCTTTGTAGCAAACTCCAAAAGCCTTTAATAAAGTATAATGCAGGTCTTTCCTGTTTGTAGACAATGGAATGATAATAAAAAAAATATTCTAAGCATTTCCCTTAACAGGAAATTAACGAAAACAATTAGGTATTGTAGGTTATTGTATCAAGTACAGTACAGTAGTAAGGTACTAAAGTTTTTATTAAAAATATAAAATAATTAAAAAAAAAAAAGATTATGAGTAAATAATCTTAGGCTTAAGATGTATTATACTGATGTCTGAAAAGTAAAAATGTCATGATAAAATTAAATTTGACATAAAAAACAACTGGTTAAATAACTGAAACATTCGTGCTGTTAAGTCATATTTATAATTGTGCAGACCATTTCTAATCTCAAAATTTGGGGGTTATTTTTTGTTTGTTTTTTACTGTTTTCTTAAATTATAAAATGTTTATCAAGTTTTGAATAATCAAGTGAATCCAGATGATTTGTAGTCCAAAAAAATAAAGAACATTAAAAATTATTAATACTCATTTTTATAAAAACTATTTCATTTGCAGACTATAATAATGCAATATGCTGCAGAATAGTAGGTTACATGGAATAATACTGTATTATCCCATACAGATGCAAGCCTTCACCTGTTAATAATTATAAAGTTATTATAATCCATTCCTGTTTTATAGTTATATTGCTGTAGTTTAAACAAGCAATACTTTTGGTATTTGTACTGCTGCCCGGTGGTACTCATGCAGCTGCCTTGGTTTCTGTCATGTGACCATAGCAAAACTAATCAGGATTTTTTAAATATGCTATTGGTCATTCCCCTGTACACTGTTGCTGTTGTGTAGGTGTTGTGTGACTGGTTGCATCCGCTATGGCGACAGTCACTAAGTCGGCAATGAAGAGGCCAACACCTCAATGTTCTTTAACTGGCAAAATCCTTTAAAATAAATAAGTGATTTCCTTAGCTTGTCCCTGCATCTGCATCTGCTCCTGCCTGCTTTCGCCTCTGCTCTGTCCCTACTCTCTCCTCTGAAGGAGTGTCAAGCAGTTAACTCTGTTAGCACTTTGGTGCTGGCAGGTTAAATGTCGGTGATCAAAACATCGCACTCCCATTCTAAACCCTTTGTGACAAATGTATAAGGATGACATGTAGCTTGAACTGAGTGGAATAGGTGGGAGACCTTGGACAGGTAAGAGTGGTATTTAGATGTAGAAAGATATTTATAAACAGTTCAGACTCCACAATGTAAGATAGATGTAGAGTTAGTTATAAAGGAGGAGGTGTATTTTATATATTACCTTGTAAGACAGTAGAGTTTACCATTACTTTACTTTTAGTGTTAATAGGTACTAAAAAAAAAAAAAAGCTAGTATGAACTATGGACATCTTGCCTGACAGCATTGGAAGTTGCTTAGAAAGCAGTTTGATGTTTATTTTTATTTTTATTTATTGTGTTTAGTAGCACAATACCATGCAGTAGTCAACTTTAACTTTCTAAAGTTCCCTGGAGGGCTGGAAGTGATGGAGGTATGCCATACCACCATTTTTCCCACTGAATTAATTGTAAAGCTATAGATTCACTACTCTTATTTCTATGTTTTCATACCACCACTACTGAATTTCCACTTTGATCACTGGTTCCCTTTAATTACAGCTACTAATTACAAGCACGGAAGTGCATCCTTGAATAGCCCGTAGTCAAATGAGCATGTGCGATTCCGCATCGCACAGGCTCAGAAGTCTGAATCCGGTCCTTAATGTGGGAACATACCCTATAGCCTGTTCACTGAGCTGGACTATTAAATGCATCACATTTTTTTTCTTTGCTCATGCAGACACTAATTATCTTGTCAGATCTTATTAGTATAATTTAGACTGGGCTGTCCATTTCTAACAATTAACAAGTAGTTTAAATATATAATTAAGCCTAATTATTCCAGTAAGTGGTTTACACCCTATTCAATTATTGTACATTTAATAAATACTGCATCTGTTATCATTTGAAATGATCATTTATTTAAAAAAAAAACAAAAAATTGTTTTTATTGTTTGATACACAGCTAAACCTACCTGAGGGTTCACTGCAGTGTATGACAAACATAACCCATGACCCATGGTGCATCTCCCCAGCTTCCTGCTCCTGAGAGGTACAAGGCTATGAGAGAGGGAGGAACAGCAAAAATGGCATGACAAACAAATTGGGTGCATTTTTCTTAATGACTGTGGGCCTGCTAATGTTTTTTTCCATCATTCATAGATTTTCTTTTTCTTTGCCCCCAGAAGCTAATACTTCCTGTGCGCTATTTCTATATCTCAGGTTCTGGTACAATACCATTCCTGATCTCATAGAGAACATAAATGCGTTCCATACATTGTTCCACAGCAAGAAACTGCAATATAGGACTGTAATGGTAAAATAATTATAACAGGAACCTGACTAAATAACAATATCGATGTAGATCACAGTGGTCATAATTTGATATTAAACAAGTTCTTCTGTCATTTAGTTCCTACGTGAGTAGCTAAATTTTCTCCAGAAGACTTGTGCAGATGAGGTTGCACGAACCTGGGAACCTTTCTGCACATTTGGTGGAGCTGCCCCAGGATCAGGGTGATGTGGTCTATGGTGTCAACCTTGCCTCTCTATTACAAGCGGACCTTGAGTCAAAATACTTTCTCCTTCCTCTGAGACACAACCTCAGGGCAAACTCTTTCACCACATGACATCAGCAGTCACCTGATCTATCGCCAATTAACGGCCATTCTTTTCAAACAATTATTAACAAAATTTGGTCTGTTTATAAAATGAAATACATGACCTCTATTCTCAAAAACTCACCCGCTCCTTTTGCTAAATTTGGCAACCATTGGCCGCCCATTTTAATGTACAACTACCCATTAGTCTCTAAATGAACCCAGGTAATTCACACCCTTCACTGTACTCTTCCCATCCCCTTTTTCTTTTCCCTCCTCTTTTTTCTCTTTTTACTTCTGCTTGACTCTTTTCTTCCTTATCTATTTCATATGTAATACACAAAATGGAAGTTTCTCAAATCAGTTTATAGGTTAATGCAAACAGGTGCATGAAAGGCAGGGGTAATCTGCTTTAACAGAAACATAAAGTTGGCCATACACTAGAGCGATTATCGACCCGATCACCCAATTATCGGGTGATTCAGCAAGCTGAATGGCTCCCTGTTCTTCAAAGCTGCTGCTGTATATCTATGTACTATACTGCTCTGACAGCTTTGAAGGTATACTTTAAAGCTATCAGAGCAGCATAGTACATAGATATACAGCAGCGGTTATTGCAAGGAGTAGTACACACAAGGATCAGCCCAAACCGTGCTGTGTGATGTGCGGCTTCGGCTGATTCTTGTCTGTATTACTACCTTAATAACCTCTGCTGTATATCTATGTACTATACTGTTCTGACTGCTTTGACAGCTTCAAAGCTGTCAGAGCAGCATAGTACTAGGCCTGGCCCACCCCCCCCTCTTTTGCTAGGATTATCGGTCCCAGCAGAGGAGGTGTATGGTGCTGATAACGGGACATTTCCCTTGCAAAAATCGTCCCGTTCATCGACCCACCACCTGCTGGGACCGATAATCGCCCTAGTGTATGCCCAACTTAAGAAAGAAAATGCCCCAGCAACACTTCCATTAACCAGTAACAGACTATACCATTCTATCTGTAAAATAAAACGACGAAAGTCCATTACACATATTGGACATATGCACCCAAGTGATTGTGGCAAATTTAGAAAAGGGAAAAAATAATAATAATGGAAAAAATAATAAGGTGATATATAAACTAAATTCCTGTTTTTAAGTAATATATAATAATAAGGTATAAACTAAATTCCTGTTTTTAAGTAATATATAAAGCCAACAAGCATGAATTTATAACAAACAGGAGAGTATTGGTAGTGATTAAATGCGTTTCAGATATATGTTATTCAAAGGCTCATATTTCTCATATCATAAAAAAGAACAAGATATCGACAATAGTTTGATATGTAAAAGGCAATTTTTACTCTCAAACACTTTAATACATGCGTTGCAGATATGCAAGTAAATAAAGCATTAAATGTCTTAGCTGTATGCAAGACTTTGAAGATTGCAGTCCTCCCACTCTGCCCAGAGTCTCTGGTGATGGCTTTCAGATCCACTATGCGGCTGGCACTAGGGGTCATCCAAAGGTCCTTTTTTAGGGCTGAAAAAATCACTCTCCGGATTATGTTGCCACCCAACGCGTTTTGTTCTAACAACAAATTTTTGTTGGTGCGGACTTCCTCAGGGGAAAGTAAACAGTGTCTTGCGCGGCGGCCAGGCCAAATGAAAAGTTCTTTCACACTAAAGTTGGACTAGATATATTACAACAATACTAAAAGTTTACCAATAAACCACCTATACAAAAGTTTAATATATAGTTTAAAAGTTTAATATATACAAAGTTTATGGGGGGGAAGTAGGTGAAACTAAAAGAATTTTGCCTCCATTCTAATTGGTAAGGGCTTTTTCATGGGCAGATACAATAACTCGTAAGACAGTAACATTTATTATTTGCTAGTATCAATATGGATTATTTGACAATATCGTTATTGCAAATGTAATAATTAAAAGTTAATGAAAAGAGATATTTTTTAGAGTTAGTTAAAACTTTTTTTTTATTATTTTATTTTTAAATAGTGATTAAAATAAACTTTATTTAGGCGAATTTACAAATTGGGGAGATCTAAAATACTTAATTTCCGATGTCATAAGTTAGATTTATTCTTCTATGATTGTGACTAGTTAAAATATATAATAATGTATTATTGCTTTTTAGAGTTTATTATTTAGAGTTAAGAGGCAGATTTTTATTTATTATTACAGAGAAAAAAAATGTTTCAATAACATATTAGAGTTAAAAGGACACAAGGATAAATTACTATAGGTTAGAATTTATTATGGATTAAAAAGTTAAGAAATATTTTATTACAAATTACTTAAAATAAATAAATACTTAAAATACTTAAGATAAAATTAGAGTTGAACAGGGGTGACTATAAAGCTATTGCCTCAAGTCAAATATATGATAAAAAAGGGGAAATTTTTATCTAGCAACGGAGCTATTTCAGAATTGTCATTGAGCCCATTTGGTTTTAAAGTATTTAATTCATATATCCAGAATATCTCCCTCTTGGCCATTTTTTTTTGCAAGGTCTCCCTTTCCATCGCCCATTTTATAATGCTATAAGAACCTGACCGTCAATTGTTTTGGGTCTGCGTTATAATGTTTAAGGAAATGTTCTGACACTGTATGTCCAACCACTTTATTCTGTATATTCCTGATATGTTCTTGAATGCTGATATTTACATTCCTTTTTGTTTTACCCACATATTTAAAGGTACAGGGACATTCTAACATGTATATGACCGACGTGCTTGAACAATTAATAAAATCTTTAATATGAAATCTTTGGTGTTATTGGGATTCTTGAATAATTTTTCAAAAGGGTTACATATCTACAAATTATGCAGTATCAACATTTAAAAGATACTATCTGTAGAAACTCTCAGAGTTTGTGGATGTGTTTTTTAAATAAATATATGAAAATGTTGCCATCTTTTATAAAAGACACTACGGCTATTCAACAGACCCTGAAAGAGGTAGAGTGGTAAGGAGAAGGATAAGGGGTAAGAAGGATATCACTATCGATATGCAATCGTACACGTCCATTGAACATAAAAACAGAATTGAATCAGTAAAGGAGTTCCTGGAAGAAGATGCAACCCTAGAACAAAACCATAAAGATTTTATCTGCACTATGATCAACTTTATATTGCCACATAACGATTTAACATTTTTAGGAAACTTTTATCTACAAAAGTGTGGGACCGCTAAGGGCACAATTTTTGCTCCAAGTTTTGTTAATTTGCACATTGGCAGTTGGGGTAGGAGATACATATATTAAAACAACCCTCTCAAAGAGTGTATTCATCTATATAGAAGATATATATAGATGACATCGTAATCATCTGGAAAAGTACTCTACAAGAATTTCTAGCATTTTTCTCATGGATCAATAATAAGGATTACAACCTAAAGCTTAATTGTAATTATTGTTAAATGTAATTTCTCCAGTGAAAAAGTAGAATCTAGAATCTAGATCTGATACTTTCAAAAGAACAGAACAAGATCTCTACTACAAATTATATTAAACCAGTGGATACTAATAGTTATTAATGACATAATGCAGAAGGATTCAAAGAAAGGGGATACCCAGAGAGTTGAATAACTGGGGCCATTGAAAAAACAAGACATAAAAAGAGGGAGGAACTTCTCAAATATAAAGAAAAAGAGAGGAAAGAACCACCCCTCTTCTTTATTACTAGATTTAATCATTTAGAACAAATCATCAAGAATTCCCTAGAAAAACAATGGACCCCATATTACAAGAAATTATCCCAGATAACCCAAAGATCATCTTTACGAAGGCAAGAAATGTGAAAGAAATCTTGGTACCCAGCAACCTGAAGGGTGTTACCAAAAAAAGAACAGACTAATGGTTAGGTAGTAAGGTGAAAGGATCTTTTAAACGTGTTCACTGCATGATTTGTAGATATGTAACCCTTTTTTGAAAAATTATTCAAGAATTTCATTAACACCAAAGAATTTATATTAAAGATTTTATTAATTGTTCAAGTACATTGATCATATACATGTTAGAATGTCCCTGTACCTTGAAATATGTGGGTAAAACAAAAAGGAATGTAAAACTCCGTCTGTTTCTCCCAGGTGTCTCCAATCTTTCTCCGATCTCCATTCATCCGTGGTATGAAAGGCAGGAGGAATGGAGAACAGAGAAAGATTGGAGGCATCTAGGAGAAAACAGTCGGAGTTTAACTATATGCTGATAGTACAAGAAGAGAAAAGTTACCTTTGCAAGCTAAGGAGGAACAAGAGAAAAAAGAATAAAGTTGAGGATTTTTACCTTCTCCTTTGAAAGAAAAAAAGGACATTGACTTTGTAAGAACATTTAGTGGAATTGGGACATTACAAGAGTATATATAGGAAGGCGCTGGGTAAACCTCTGGCTTAAATCATTTATTTTTTGGATATTGGTGTATGCATCCCAATTAAAGTTGGGTGCATATTAAGGGATCATTACAAGGTGTTGACCCCATAGGCTTAGAGACCTAGCAGCCTTTTAGGAGCGCAGTGATTTGGTTGTATGATTTTACTTTTTTATTTTAATCACTCCACTTCACTGTTTTTAAAAATAAAATAATAAAAATATATTTTTTTAACTCTAGCAAATAATAAATGTTACTTTCTTACGTGTTATTGTATCTGCCCTTAAAAGAGCACTTACCAATTAGAATAGAGGCATAATCCTTTAGTGTCACCCAATTCCCCCAAAAAACTGTATATATTAAACTTTTGTATAGGTGGTTTATTGGTAATCTTTTAATAACAATTGTATTGTTGTAATATATCTAGTCCAACTTTAGTGTGAAAGAACTTTTCATTTGAAACGTAGTATGCTGCCAATAAAAAAACAGGAGAGTTTCAATGGACACCCTGGACACCGCACGAGACACTGTTTACTTTTCCCCTGAGGAAGTCTGCACCAAAAAAAAATTTGTTGTTAGAATGAAAAGCGTTGGGATGCAACATAATCCGGAGTTATTTATTCAACCCTAAAAAAGGACTTTTGATGACCCCTAGTGCCAGCCGCATAGTGGATCTGAAAGCCAGCACCAGAGACTCCATCCATAGTCTGGCAGAGCAGGAGGACTGCAATCTTTAAATTCTTGAATACAGCTAAGACATTCAATGCTCTATATACTTGCATATCTGCTATGCATGTTTTAAAGTGTTTGAGAGTAAAAATTGCCTTTTACATATAACACTATGGTCGATATCTTGTTCTCTTCTGATATAACAAATATGAACAGAGATACTGCTATGAGGCTTTGAATAACATGTATCTGGTATGCATTTAATGACTACCAATACTTTACTCTTTGTTATAAATTCACGCCTGTTGGCTATATATATTATTTAAAAACAGGAACTTAGTTTATATATCACCTTATTCACTTTATTATTTTTTCCCTTTTTTGAATTTGCCGCAATCACTTGGGTGCAGAGTACAAAGTTACTACCTGAGATTTGTTTTTTCTTTCACCC
>WWET01005178.1:29701-41274 GCA_011038615.1 Limnodynastes dumerilii
CCGCTCCCAAAAATATGACAACTCACTAACGCAGGCGATATTGATTCCGCCCATTGATGCCTGGGTCGCCGCCATTGGCGTGAGGTTAGCGCCAGTCTTCGCGTCACTTGGTGCCGTACTGTGTAGTTCCCACGCGGCCACGCCCCTCGTCCTGACATCACTGCAGTTCTACGAGAACGTTTGCCTTGTCGCAGCTCGGTCTCGTGCCCGCGCATAACCGAGCTCACCGCGCGACACCGGAACCAGATACCACCTCAGGTAGGACGTAACGGCGGGAGCCCTATAAACTTGCCGATACACTCTTGGTTTTTTTTTATACGGTGCGTATGTTTCTTATCTCTAGACTGTCTCCATCTGCTACATTTTTCGTGTGTTAATTACTCTTTTGATCTCACCTCACAGGAATGTCTCTCTGATGCTGTCATGACTATGTACAAATGGTTGTAATATCACTAGAGGAAAAATAAATTCACCCCCACCCCATTGTTGCAATTGGAAGCGGCACTTATTTTGAAATTAACAGTATTGTAAATTGAATCGACATTCCATACACCCTGTGGTTTGGGGCTTTAGGAACAGTGTTCTCATAAGTTTTGAATTCCTTTTTATGTTTATTTCATATGTGCCCAAAGAGATAGCTTAACTGTTTCATTTTTGAAGTTCGTTCATATGGGGGTAGAGTGTTAGGAGTGACTTTAAATTTACTATCAATCTTTACATATTGACAGCCTATAGAATTAAGTGTGTGTGTGTGTGTTTGAGTTCAGAGAGAACGGCAGCCCAAGTATCAGTAGAGCTGCTCCAGGTGCTATCCACGTTAGGTAGGTAAAATAGGTGAAGAAAGATGGATGCATACCAGAGACTTTAGTTAATTTCAAAAAGCAGTTCTTTTTAGTGACTGGTGCTGTATTACATAAATCCTAAGTAAAGAGCTTTTTTGTCAGATGCTTTAATCTCCGAGAGGGAGATTTTCATCAGGGCACAAGTAGCTGGGAAAGTGCTACTTGTACCCTGATGCAAATCTCCCTCTTGGAGATTGAATCGTCAGATAAAAAAGCTCTTTACTAAGGATTTATGTAATACAGCACCAGTCATTAAAAGGAACTGCTTTTTGAAATTAACTAAAGTCTCTGGTATGCATCCATCTTTCTTCACCTATTTTCTCGCTCATTTAAAATATCAGAACAAATATTATAAATGTAATTTAATAAACACTATGGGCTGGGTCCAGAACAACGTCTGTCGTCCATAACACGTAAATTAGTTATTACGCATGCGCAGTAGCTATTTTCGGCATCTGACGGACATATTATGGGCAACGGACATTGTTCTGGATCCAGACCCCATGTGATTGAGTAAATTTTGGCATAAATAACACTGCTAGATTTAGGTTCTGTTTAAGCTGCGGGGCATAAGGAAGTTAGGTGGTGGAGCATTGATGTTCAGGGTTAGGCTGTGGGGCATGGAGGTGAAGTGGTAGGATAAATGGATGCTTAACTTAACTTTCGCTGTTCGCTTGTTTTTAAACTCAGCTAGAAGTATTCTTTATGGATATGTCTCATGATGACATCCTATTCTCCATTCTGAATGGGCTGCTTTAGAAAGAAGCCCTTCTAAGTGGTAAACCACACTCTTTTTAGCAATTAGAGAAGGCCCAAAATGTAGGGCCGAATCCAGACCTTTACTCTTCAAGTCACTTACGCAAGCAAGGTGCGTAAGTGGCCTGATTTGACTAGAAGACGCATGCGCCCTCTAGATGTTACGCTAGGGTTACATGCGTGCAAATGGGCTGTGCTTCCCCTACGCCAGTTAAAATGGGGGAGGGGGAAGCATGCAAAGTGTACAGTGTGGGAGGGGGAGCACCCATACTTGTGCGGATCAGCCGTCATACGGACTGCTGATCTGCACAATTGCTCAAAGGCAGGCTTATGGCAGCGTAAGGGGAGTGACAGGGGGCGTGCACTCCACTCACTCTCTCCCCACACATACGGAAAGCATAAGTCTGGATCTGGTCCGTAGTGTGTGAGTAAAGAGGTAAGATGAGGATAGTCAGTTAATTATAATGTGTGGTTGTGTTTAGAGAGTGGGAATACTTGAAGACAAATGACAAAATGGGGATAGGTCTCCCATCTGTGAACATTTACATATAAGATCTGTTAGGCATGGCAACACTAGAACAGATTTTACTTGCAGAAGTTCCAGTTTTGCAATACTCGCATCTTTTCTCTCCTGCTATCTGAAAACCGTTAGGGAAACCCACTACTACTGGTAAAGATTCATAAGTCAAAGTACTACATTGGGATAATTATTTGTCACTTTACATATGCTTATTTTATAATACCGTAATAAGTTATTTCTGACTGACTTGCCTCTGTCAACCCACAGTTTCAATACAAATAAATGCGGTGAAAGCATATTTGTTTGATCTTTTTTACTTCAACCTTTTCTTTCAACCAAAATAAATTCAAGTGACCTGTTAAGCTGCTTTTCTGCCCCTGGGTAACCTGACACTTATATGTAACTGCTGCCACAGGTACCTGATGAAAGTATAGATGTAGATTTCCGTACTGAGATCATTGTGTAGTTCTTTGACAAGTGGCTGTTTGTTTGCTTTATCAAAGTAAGGAAACATCTGTCACTTCTGTTTTGCTGCAGTTGTGTCATTTAATAACTTCTATAATAGATACATTAGATATAGAAATTAAAATGCTTTTTTCTTTTTTTTTTTTCCTGTGGGAGGTGGGGGGGTCTTAAGGATACATAAATAGGTTTTACTTAACAGTTTTTTGCACAACTTTATATTTGTTATATCATTCTAAACGTGTTTAATATGGCATACACATGAATTAAGTAATTTGGCATTCTGAGAAAAATGTGAGGTTTTTTTTAGGTTAGTCTGTAAGTATTATTGGAGCTGAAACTGTAATATGCAAGTGAGAAGTTTCTTGAAGAAGTATACTAGGTTAAAGAGAAGAGGTTGGTGTTTGGAGCTTAGGAAGTTTGTGTGGGAAGTTCCATGAGTTGGGAAAAAGTCAAAGACTACACTGAGAAGGAAAAGAGGCTTATGTTGAATGGAGAGAGAGAGCAGTGTATTTTGTGGTGTATTGGGACAGGCATAGGTAACCTATTGCACTTCAGGGGCCAGATTTACTAGGCTGCAAGAAAGGAAAAGTGGAGATTTTACCCATAGTAACCAATCAGATTCTAGCTGACATTTTCTTCTATGTATAGGAAAGTGAGAGCTAGATTCTAATTGGTTGCTATGGGCAACATCTCCACTTTTCCTTTCCCTCAGCTTAGTAAATTTAGCCCAAGGTATTGTGTAACCATTGCTTATAAATGTCAAAATGACTTTCTAGTCTCTTTTGGAGGTTCCCCCATGTAGGGTACTGCAGCATTAAGTGCATTTGTATCATCCCACCCTTATTTCTTAAAGTATGTTGGAACTTCCAGTTTCCTGACACAAGTACCACCGCTTGCTTATGCCTGCAAACCAGACCCTTTCACATCTCCAATGAATTTCCCGGGATTTAGTGCGGCAGGGCATGCCGATGCTTGTAGTGCTGCAAGCACCAGCATGCACAAGGATGCCAGGGTATGCTGACGCTTGGAGAACCACTAGTGCCAGCATGTCCTGTCATCCAGTGCAACAAAAAACAAAGTAATGCCTCTCCTAAATAAAATATAGGGCCAGCCCCTAACATAAAAAATACTTTTAATGCCCCCCCCCCCTATAAAAAAAAATAATTACATTGAATACTTCTAATATAAAAAAAACTTAACATTTAATGACCCCCATATAAAAAATTTACATTTTATGGCGTTGTTATTATATAAAAAAAACATTTAATACCCCAAATATTTAAACAATAATTACACTGAATATCCCTAATAATAAAACAATATTTGCATTTAATAACGCTATTGATATAATGCATGAAATAAATAAATAAAATCATGACATTAAAATGATAAATAAAAAGAAGTACTTACCATCTTGAATTGGATCCAATCTTCCAAGCTTTTAATCCGTTGGGAAGGTCTTAGAAAAAAAAACCCTATGACACCGCCGCAACTCATGTCCTGCAAGCAGGACATCCCAATGCTAATGACAGCTTGTTTGGCGGTTTGACATCAATACCTGGGTTTTTGCAGGTGGTAATGTGAAAGGGGTATTATTGTATAATCATAACTTTTTTTTTTTTAAGTACTTTTATCCCTTAGAAAACAAATTATTTATGTGTGTAGGCAGATTTTAACCTGGTTAGAAAGTTTGTACATAATTTGAAGACCAGCCATTACAACTTTCACATCACCACCCTGGCAATATCCCTGGTAACTAACCCTGGAATGATCCCTTTCACACTGCAAGGTTGACCCGGGTCTGCCCTGATCGTTGTAAGACTCGAGCACGAAAATAAAACAGCCATTTTCAAAAAAATTTTTTATGTGTAAGTGCCGATCGACATACTTGCCCATTCATTTTCTGTGCCTGAAGACCCCCCTGAAGAGGTGAGTAACCTCTTCAGGGACTTTAACGGTTAGACTCTGGGGAAGAAAGGGTTAGGTTTAGGCTCTGGGGAAGGGAGGGTTAGGGTTAGGATCAGCCTGATGATAAGGGAGTCTAGTTTTAGGTGTGGGGAAGGGACCTGCGGGGAGGGTCAGACTATGGGGAAGGGAGGGTCATGATCATGGAAGGGATGGGTAAGGATTAAGGAGTTGGAGTTAGATTTATACATTCGGAGCACCACATTCGGTTTCCCAGCTAGTTCGGAACTGGCTGGTAAAGAATGGACCTTTCAAAATAGAGGCCCACACCCTGTCCTGACAGTGTTATAGGCAGCGTGTGGCTTCTAGCGAGAGAATTTGTTTACCGTTGTCACAGCAATCGTATACAAATCCCTCCAATCCGTTTTTTTTTGTTAGCGACCCAGGTTGAAAACACCCCATGTCAAACCTTTCACACTGCAGCCCTACCCAGCTCGGACCTGGGAAACAACCTTCTTTTCTCTTGGGCCATTAGACCTGGGAAGAGGACCCCAGGACTGTTCATATTACACATACACCCTGGTAGTTGGACCGTGCCAGGCAATAACTAGGGTTTGGTGGTGATGTGAATGATGAGGTATTAGTGACTGGTAGCAGAAAGTTCACATTTTTTTTGCAGCTATTAAGCAAATTATGGAGAGAGTATGTTTTAGAGAGAGTTTTTCTAATATTGTGAAACGAAAAAATGTTTACAAATTGTCAGTTTATAGGACGGCTTAGAGAACATACAGTTTCCGTAGCTTATTATATATTATGAGAATCTTTTTCCCCATTTAAATGTAATAATTTTTTTTCTTTGTATATTCAGAGTAGCTGTATCGTGTACTATAGTGCAGCCTGTATGGGTATGATTACTAGATCCCTTTTCTGACTAACACATCCAACACAGGTTTTTCATAAAAGCTGAAGCCACGTTTATGTATAATATTAAAAGTTTTATTTAGTGGTATGTTGTCATAATAGTCAGGAACATAATTTATGTGACGCTGTTTCTTAATCCTAAATAAACATTTAATCTTGGGTGTAGATCTTGAGTGCAAATACTTCTTTCTTGGCATGCTGTTTTTATTCATATGAGTCATAATTTACATTACAAATTATTTTAGAATGTTGGTACTTTATGTAGTCACTGGCTAACTATAAAGATAACTGGAGTGTAAGTAAATTTGTAAACTTCCATCTTAACACTCATGCTAACTATTCTCACCTTTGTACCAGGACTGCAAATAAGTCCATTTAGATTTAAAACAGGCTACACATTTGTCCAATTCTCTTCTATCCAAATGCAGTCCTCTGTTTATAGAATCCTACAGCAGACCAAGATCCCAGATACAACCCAATCCATGCATAGACTTTTGTCCAGTTTTACAGCAGACCTCTGACCTGCATCTGCTGAAAATGATTTCCTGACCATACACACTTCGCCGAACTACCTGTTCCTTATGCACATATTTACCTAATAATGGGCAGACTGAGGTATGTAGTACATCAACCCAAACAGGAAAAGGAAACAGAATCACTATTTATCATATAGAACAATCAGTTGCGGATGATTGGTGGTTGATCTCCTTATTTAAGCAGGTTTAAAAATCTTTTGCCCTGACTGGTATTTGATGTAATGAGCAGTAGTGTGAACATACACATATATCTAGTGTCTTATCAACAACACAATTGGAGGTCAAATTGTATGAGTGTACGCAGTTTTAGCCACAAGTGGAAGTTGTGTGTTGTGGCCAGCTGATAAGATCAGGGAATTCTACCCTTTCCACGAAGTTCAAGCTAAACACAGCCCTACCACGCACACCATATATGCCACAAATAAATTATTCATAATAAATGTACACACTACAGGAATTTTGCAGAAAAGTATAGTTATTCACCTCAGATGTGACAGTTCATGCAAAATCTTTCACTGTTTTTGGTATTGGGGAAAAAAAACATCTTCTCCTGTTGGCACAGATGTCTTGAATTCATCCTAGACTCTCAACAAATGCTGGATATTTGATCAGTTCAGTGAGAAGCCTCCCCAGACTTGATGGGTCTGCATTAAATTGAGACCTTCTGGTGAGAGGTAATCTTGGACTTATGGGACATTTTGAAATCAGATGTATTGTCAGACCCTAAATTCTGGCTAATAAATCACTTCAGTTTTCTCTTTGCTCACTTGAGCAATGAAGTTAAAGCTGAAATCTAGTTCCATTGGAAAACATCCGCTCATATTCTATCAAAGAATTAGTGCACACTTTATTGATATATGGAACACAAGCAACCCAGTCTCAGCAATTATTATTACGTTTGAGGAGTGCTCTGTAATATGGTAAAAAAGGATAGATCTGAAAACCACAAATAAATATGTGCAAATCAAAACTGTATCATTCATCTAAGGGCTGTTGTATGCAGTTCCTCTCCATTTACACATTTCTGAGCTAATAATTTTCTTGACCAAGGTTTTTGCAGACCATTAGTTAGCTTTTCTTTTGCCCTCAAAAATTTCTTAATAAAGCATTATATTATTTCTTAATGTTTTTCTACTATTGTTTATATTATGTGAGTTTGCTGGTTACTACTTTAAGCATTTTTATTGCATAAAAATAAAGGATTTCAACACTTCAAATATTGTTTCAGCATGTATAAAAACGTTGATCCTTCCTTCTTATTTATTTATTTTTACACCTTTTTGTCTTGTATTTTTCAGGCACTTTATTTTGAAAATTTATCAAAACAGAAAGTTGTCATGGAGAAAAATGCAAACCAAAGAAAACTCCGCGTATGCGTGGCTACCTGTAACAGGGCAGATTACTCCAAGCTGGCTCCTATTATGTTTGGCATCAAAGCAGAGTCTGATTACTTTGAATTGAGTGTGGTGGTTATAGGATCTCACCTGATTGATGACTATGGGTATGTACTAGGTGTGGTGTTAGAGTTGATCTTGCTACATATAGAATATAAAGTATTGTTAAAGTAATTTTTTTATTTAAGGTGTGGAGTAAATGCATAGTTTATTTATATTTGCTTTTTCATTACAGCAGACATTAAAATTGTAATTAATTCCAATTCTAGGTTACTTTGCACAAGCTTGCTTGTTGTTTTTTTTTATATGGTTAACAATTTACTTAAACTGATTCAAGATAGATAAAGCTATTAAAATCAAAGGATTCCATTTCATATGTTTAAGGTTCTATGAATTTGTGTAAAATTCTGCAATATGTAGGTTACATTTATATTTTGTTAGATAACTTTGTATTTTTTAACTAGGAACACATATCGCATGATTGAGCAAGATGATTTTGATATTCAAGCAAGACTACATACTATTGTGAGAGGGGAGGATGAAGCAGCCATGGTGGAATCCGTAGGTCTTGCTTTGGTGAAATTGCCGGATGTTTTAAATCGATTAAAGCCAGATATGATAGTTGTCCACGGAGATAGATTTGATGCTTTAGCGTTGGCAACAACTGCCGCCCTGATGAACATTAGAATTCTTCACATAGAAGGAGGTGAAGTAAGTGGAACAATAGATGACTCCATCAGACATGCCATCACTAAACTGGCCCATTACCATGTATGCTGCACCCGTAGTGCAGAACAGCATCTAATTGCTATGTGCGAGGACCATGACCGCATACTTCTGGCTGGATGCCCTTCTTATGACAAGCTCCTGCATTTAAAAAACAAGGATTACATGGGTGTCATCAAAATGTGGCTAGGTATGTATAATTTAAACATTTGCTGCTGTGAAGTTTTGAATTTATTCATCTTTATTATTTATTCATTGTGTGTGCGTACGTGTTTGTTTTGTTTACAGGGCCTGATTAAGATTTTTAACATATTTATGATGCACCCTTTCATGGCTGCTCCAGCAACTCCCACCTCCCCTCTCCCCCTTTGTTAGCAAATGCAGTGATAAATAAAAATGAAACTTGCCTACCATGGACCGGATTGAGATTGCTATTAAATTGAAAATAAAAATCAGTGTTAGAAAAATAATTTTTCTATTTTTAGCAAATATTTGATTTGCAGGGGCTGCCACTCTTTGGTGACAATCCATTTGTTCCAATGGATAATAAATACAAAAACTATGGAGTGCGTTAAATCAGGAAACACATAATGGTGTTATATTTTGGATTCCTTTTTATTTTTGCAAAATGACACAACAAAGATAGTGATAGTTTGATACATATACAGTTAACAAAAACTTTTTGTAATATAACTGTATACACAATTGCAACTGCTGTATACCCTATTGTTCATATTAAATGAAGACAATTGTTTACAAAAAAAAAACTTAATCTTACTGCCATATCACATTTACACCTGGTCCCAGGTCTAATAACCGGGGACTCTGACATGGAGAAAAAAAGAAGGGTTTTTTCCACTGGGGATGTGAATGTGCTGACCCATGTTTTTCAACCCAGGTCTCACCTAATACACCCGATTGGAGGGATTTGTTTACTTTTGCTTTGCAACAGTAAACAAGTTCCTCCCGGGGAGCCGCGCACAGCCCCATTACAAATGTCAGGGCAGACCCAGAACCCAGAATTTCCTAGGTCTATCCTGCAGTGATTTAAGGGACCCAGCCGGGTTTTAAAATTTTCTTTCACTGAAAAGCCCTGGCAATAACCCGGGTATAAAAACCCAAGTTATCGCCGCAGGGGTGATGTGAAAGCAGCTATACAAGAGTAAGTTTTACTCTTATACCCCTTTGGTTAAAAACCTGGGTCTCGGCTAAAGCCCAGATATTTGTTGGTGATGTGAAAGGTCCCATTTTTGTCGACCCTGGTCTAATGACCCAGCGTTCAGACCCGGGGGAAAAAAAAAAGAAGGGTTTTTCCCGGGAATGGTGTCAGTGTGAAAGATTGTGTTGTTTTTCAACATGGGTCCTTGACAAAGCATCTTGCTATGGCAGAAGTAAACATATTTTTGGGCGGGAACAGCGCATAGCAAATGGTGCAAGCAGCAGTTTAGGGGTACTTGCCTGTCTCCTTTTTGGTCTGCCTTCAGTTCCACTATTCGCTGCTAAGAATTTAATAGTTGCCAGTCTCCTTTCTGGTCCACCCGTTTTAAAATTCCTGTGTAAGAAATGGTCTTACAACGGGGCTTTTCTTTACAAGGCAATTCACTCTGCAAAAACCTGGGTTATTGAAAGGTGGAGCTGTGAAAGCAGTTTTATTAAGTCATTGAACCAACACTGGCTGTAACTGCATTTTAATTTCTTGCCATATGCAGCTGCAGCATTAGGGCACAGGGTTGCATCTGGGTCAGACTCAATGATCTTCCCTGAAGCCATGCATCCTAAGCTGTAGCATTGTTAGCCTATTGACTCATCAGGCTTTGTGTGTTTGTATGTTAAACATATTTTTGGTTTATAACAAGTATTTGTAGCAAAGTAAAACAAATAGGCCAATTTGTCTTTCACTTTTTTAATTCATAATACATAATAAAAGGAAACAATATAAATGTAGATACATATTTTCTTCACAGGTGATGATGTGAAGCCTGAGGAATATATTGTAGCATTACAGCACCCAGTCACCACAGATATTAGACATTCAGTCAAGATGTTTGAATTCACTTTGGATGCATTAATCACATTCAACAAGAAAACCTTGGTTCTGTTCCCAAACATTGATGCAGGTGAGTCACTACTGTGGTGTAGATGTATTTTCGTCTTGAGATTTATATTGCTTTTATTTTGTGCTTGCATGTTTGAGGGAGGAATAATAAGTATAATAAATGTGTGCTTGTTCACAGGAAGTAAAGAAATGGTACGTGTAATAAGAAAGAAGGGTGTGGAACACCATCCCAACTTCAGAGCAGTGAAGCATGTACCATTTGAACAGTTCATACAGTTAGTTTCACATGCAGGATGTATGATTGGGAACAGCAGCTGTGGTGTTCGGGAGGCAGGAGCTTTTGGAACACCGGTCATCAATTTAGGAACACGGCAGACAGGCCGAGAAACAGGTGAGAATGTGTGGACTTTATCTTGATTAAATTATACCACTACTGGACAAAACACAGCCTTATTTGAAGTTGAAGAGAAAAAAGTGCCCTACAAATGTAGCTGAAACTTTTTTAGTGTTTATTTTATGTATTCAAATGCCCATGATGCATGGTGGTTGTATTGTGATGGAAACACTTGTAAGATATTTGTGTTTTGTTATGCATAAAATGTCTGTATTCTTCTAATGGAACTATTATTATGTACATTATTTGTCAGGTGAAAATGTTCTACATGTTCGAGATGCAGACACAGAAAATAAAATAGTCCATGCACTTCAGCTTCAGTTTGGAAAACGTTATCCTTGGTAGGTGTGGTTTCTCTATCTGTTTTTTTACTGTACAGTGATTTAAAGCAGATTTCTGTTCAAGCTTTCAAAATAAGCAGAATTTCATTCTTTTGCCCAGCTCAAAGATTTATGGTGATGGAAATTCAGTCCCAAGGATTGTGAAGTTTCTGAAATCAATCAACTTGTCAGAGCCTTTACAGAAGAAGTTTTGCTTTCCGCCTGTCAAAGAAAGCATCTCCCAAGACATTGATCATATTTTGGAAACTCTGAGTGCTTTGGCTGTTGATCTGGGGGGAACAAACCTTAGGATAGCAATTGTTAGCATGAAGGTAAATTTATTTTCAGTTAACCTATAATATAATACAATATAGTTTTAGTGGCGAGAATAACAAACTTCTTTGGATAATCATGTGATTATATAGTCGGATAACATCAGAATTGTACAGCACATAATACAATTAATGTTTCTTGTACTCCATAGAAACTTAATTCCTCTAATTTAATACATTTTTTATTTTTACAGGGGCAGATTATTAAGAAGTATGTGCAACCCAATCCTAAAACATATGAAGATAGAATTGAGTTGATTCTAAAGATGTGTGTTGAGGCAGCATCAGAAGCCATTACTTTGAACTGCAGAATACTTGGCGTGGGTATGTATCAGTGACGTCTTTGCCAGTTCAGTGACCAGTGGAAACAATTGGCTTATGTTATGTTAAAGATCTTAATGTAGGG
>WWET01005178.1:63616-79454 GCA_011038615.1 Limnodynastes dumerilii
TATAAATAAATAAATTATGTACTCCATCACGGGATGCAGGAAAATGCTGTTTCCGAAATAGACGGCTGAAAGCTACTTTTCGTCTGTTTCTATTTAAAAAAAATAAGAGCCTCAGATATAATACCTCTGTTATACCTACAGTTCCTGGTCCCTCTAATATCATCTACTAGCCCCTGATTTATTAGCCTTATTCCATGCCAGCTGGGAAAATAAGAGAAACAGCTGCACTCTTTCTGTGGACTTATTCTCTGCACATGGAAATAATGTCCTAAAATCCCTATGTGACTTCTCATAAACCTACTTGATACAATTTTATACATTTTTTTGTAACACAGACTACTAGTCATTTGCTTTTTTGTATATTTTGTGCCCTCATCATGCCTCCATAGAGGACCAAGTTCCCCAAAACCTCTATCCCGGTCCGTTTCACGGCCAGAACAACGTTAAGTGAAGAAACTTTAGATCCTTCTCATAAAGAACCTGTATGTGAATCTACCCAGCCATCCCTTTTGTAATAATATTATTCTCCATTACAGATCCTTGAATTAAATGTAGCTCAAGATGCTCCAATTACAGTCCACTCGATGCATCAGCTTCTTGTGGCTCTCCGGGCCGATATAACCACAGAATTTTGACTATCAAATGCCCAGATTCACTCAGAGGTAGCCCAAATGGGTGGCCAAGTGGACCACCTTGAGTCCAAAATGGAGGAGTTGGTATCTTCCCATAATTCATTGATTACAGCTCATGAATCTTTGAGTGCGGAGGTCTCAGCTTTGCGAGATAAAGTTGCAGATCTGGAAGACAGATCTCGTACAAATAATGTGAAAATTTGCGTGATTCCTGACTATAGGGTAGATCCAGACCAATGTACGTCAGTAAATTTACGCAAGCCATTTGCCATGCGCATATGTTTCCTTAGCATAAGTACGTACGACAATACTTACGGGGAAGAGGCAGGCCCTTCCCGTACGATGCTCAATCCCCACCATATAGGCATTTAAATGAAGTCAACAGGGTGGGAGAAGCCCCGTTACGACTACGTCTGCGGCCATAAGGCCAAAGACCCAAAGGTAATATTTAAGGTAGAAATCTGGACATGTAAGTGTCCAGATTTATTAACAAGAGCGGGAAGTGCAAGGGGGGTACTTACAGACCCTCGCATGCACGTAATGCATGGGTCTGGATCTGCCCCTATGTCACCAACGCTAAGTTAATGGACTATGCTAAAGCTGTATTTCATAAACTTCTTCCAACATTGGATGACAGATCGCATTAATAGACTACCATAACCTAGATCGGCATTAAGTTCTCAGCCTAACGATTTCCTATTGCATGTTCATTTCTTCCATATCAAAGAACAGCTATTGAGAGCAGCAGAAGATTCCAACATCCTTGGTGGGCTCCAACTTTTTCCTAACTTTTCTGTAGTCACAGTAGCTAAAAGGTGAACATACAGACCAATCACAGTCACCTTTCGAGATCATGACATGTCATATAGATGGGGACATCCAGTTTAGCTTCTTATTAACTATAAGGGTTCTAAATACAGTGTCTCCTCTTTGGAAGCAGGAGTTAAGCTTTTGCAAGAATGGGACATTCCAATTATCCTCCCAACATCTGCTCCAAAATCTCAAGTTCAATTGGATTGGACCCGAGTGACCTGAAGCTTCATCTGAGACTTTGTTCTCTTCATCTCTGCTGCACCACTAAAACATCTGTGATTGAGTAAATACAATGCATCCGGAAAGTATTCACAGCGCTTCACTTTTTCCTCATTTTGTTATGTTACAGCCTTATTCCAAAATGGAATAAATAAATTTTTTCCCTCAAAATTCTACACACAATGGGGTAGATCCAGAACTACGTTTCTTGTACGTTTACTCGCGTAGCATATTTTCGTGTGCATAACTTCTATACACTCCCCTAGGTACACCCCTTGAATGTACGTATTTTGTCAAGATATGCTTTTCAAACCCTACCTTAACGTTTGCCAACGTAACCGCAGTGATCCGCACACGTACGTATGGGCAACACGTATTTACGCAGCTAAGCACGCCCATACTGTACACTTTAAATACAAACCCCCGCCTACTTAACGTATTTCAGACGTATTTTGGACTCATGTAAAATTGGCACGCCCACACGTAAGTATTTACGTGACACATACGTGAATGGCCCATACGTTCACAATTACGCTACGTTACGGAGTGTATTTTCTATGGTGCGCATGCGCCGCACTTACCAAAAGGCGATTTTACGTCTCCGCCACGCGTAAATTCGCTCACAAGCGTTTTTCTGAATCAGGCCCAATATCTCATAATGGCAACGTAAAAAAAGTTTTTGGGGAAATTTTTGCTAATTTATTAAAAATCAAAAACTAAGAAATCACATGCACATAAGTATTTACAGCCTTTGCCATGAAGCTCAAAATTGAGCTCAGGTGCATCCTGTTTCCACTGATCATCCTTGAGATGTTCCCACAGCTTAATTGGAATCCACCTGTGGTAAATTCTGTTGATTGGACATGATTTGGAAAGGCACACACCTCTCTATATAAGGTCCCACACTTGACAGTGCATGTCAGAGCACAAACCAAGCATGAAGTTAAAGGAATTGTCTGTAGACCTCCGAGACATGATTGTATCGAGGCACAAATCTGGTGAAGGGTACATAAAAATATCTGCTGCTTCGAAGGTCCCAATGAGAACAGTGGCCTCCATCATCTGTAAATGGAAGAAGTTCGGAACCACCAGGACTCTTCCTAGAGCTGGCCGGCCGTCTGGGAGACTAGTCAGGATAGAGGGAAAGATGAATGCAGAAATGTACAGAGACATCCTGGATGAAAACCTGCTCCAGAGCGCTCTTGTCCTCAGACTGGGGCAACGGCTCATCAGGAGCTGGAGAGGTACGGCAAAGAGGAATTGGCGAAACTACCCAAAGATAGATGTGCCAAGCTTGTGGGATCATATTCAAAAAGACTTGAGGCTGTAATTGCTCCCAAAGGTGCATCAACAAAGTATTGAGCAAAGGCTGGGATTTCTTGGTTTTTTGACTTTTAATACATTTGCAAAAATCTGCCAAAAACTTTTTCACGTTGTCATTATGGGGTATTGTGTGCAGAATTTTGAGGGAAAAAATTGAATTTATTCCATTTTGAAATAAGGCTGTAACATAATGTGGAAAAAGTGAAGCGCTGTGAATATTTTCCAGATGCACTGTATGTATCTCCCCATTCTTTTTTTTCCTACTGTTGGGAAAGGTTTACTGTGGCTCCTCTAAAATAAGTTTTCAGTTTGAATAGAGTTGTAGTTAAGGTATCTGTAGATAAATATTAGTTTTGTCTCATTTTCCCTTTACCTTATTCATTTTAAATGAGTAACAAGAAATAGATAAATAGATAAGTAAGCAACAAAAATAATTAACACTTGCTTTGAGGTTTAATAACTGTTCTATAATGTTTTATATTGGTTTCACATAGGAAGGGTCCTTTCAGGTAACCCCCACATGCTATCTTTGTTGCTGCTCAATTCCCCTGGCGTCAACTACACTGACCCCGTAAAACGGGTCATTTCAGTTTCTTCTCCCTGTTTTTGTCCCTTTTCCCCTTTGTAAGGACACTCCAATTAGTAGAATCACAGTTTATCTTGCTATGTGATTTCTATGTCTTATTGATGTGGTTGGCTGGACAGTATATCTCTTTCTATAGCTCCAATGGTTAAGTTTCTCTACCTCCCTTCCTAAATTCTGTAATAGCCTATTTCCAATATGTCATGTGGCTTCCGGACCCATTAAATGTAAAGGAGTCGCATTATTATTCTGTTCTGAGTTTGACTTCACCCTTGACACTAAAGTAGCAAATAAAAATGGCAGATATCTGATTCTAGTAGGCCAACATGACAATAAAGGGATTACTATCTTGTCACTATATGCACCCAATGTACACCAAGTCTCCTTTATTAGATCAGTGCTTCCGGATATCCAGAAGGTTCGAAAGTAATTTGTTAATCAAGGGTGACTTTAATTTAGTAGTAGACCCCAAGCTCGATAAATCTGATACTAAAGCTTCCCCCTCTTCCCCTAATAGTCCTGACTCCTTCGCCTTTGGGAAGCTTTTGATGGAGTTTGTGTTTATGATGCTTGGTGGGTTCGGAAACCTACAACACTGAATTATACTTTTCTGTCAAATGTACATAACACATACTCCTGTATTGACTTGATACTCATGGATAAATGGTTCCTACAGCATACTCACCTCATTCAAATCCTTCCCATTACATGGTCTGACCATGCTCCTACGTCACTGTCCTGGAGGGTTAGTGAGGTTAGTGTTACCCCCAGACCTTGGCGCCTCCCTAATTATATTCTCACTGGCACTGCGGGCAAGATGGCACTATGTCACTCACTGAACTCAGTCCGGAAACGGACCACGCCGGACCAGAGGCTCAGAGTCAAATCCCAAGCCAGGTATTCACCAGAGCCCCTGATGGTGGGGATGGATTTAGCTGCAAGCAAGGGACAGGTTTTGGCCTAGCGCACGGACACAAAGATGGTGAGTTGAGATCCGAGGTGAGCTGGAGTAGTTGTTGCAGGTAACGGAGGGTTGGAGCTTGAAACAAGAGATATGGAAGTGATGCTAGAGAGGCATTTAAATAGAGCAGATGCCGAGGGAGTTCAGCAAGGCAATCAGTAGCACCTGTGATATGCCTGCAGCAGAAGTGAACACCAGGAAGTGTTTGAACTAAAAGGAGTCATGTGACTAGCAAAAGGTAATATCATAGAGTATAGTGGATACTGTAGAATCATGACACACTATTGGATAGTCTCTATACTTGCAAACTAATTTAGTAGAAGACACTCCTATATTTACGCTTTAGTGTGTTCTTAAGGCGTGGTCATTGGTCCAGCTATTCAGATTGGATCGCATCTGAAACGGCAAGATGCCTAGATTCAGGAGAATCTAGAATCCCAAATAAATGACACAGAAAGACTTAACAAAAATTGCCCATCAGAAACCCACACGAAAAAGTTGAGTGAGCTACGTGTTAAGTTGCAACAGCACTTAGTATCACAGACTCGGGCCGCTCTTAAACATATGCGGGAAAAATTTTACACATCAGGAAATAAAGCGGTTAAAATGTTGGCCCGTAAGTTACGTGTTAGACAGGCCATTCATAAAGTCAGAGCTATATACACAAAGTCAGGGGATAGGATTCTTAATCCAGTAGAAATCGCTAATACCTTCGCCCAATACTACAAAGCAACTCTATAACATAAGAGGTGACTCATCTGTCCCTGTTCAACCTTAGGAAACAGAACAAGTTATTAAAGCCCTACCTAGGGATAAAGACCCAGGGTCACATGGCTTCACAAATAATTTTTATACAGAATTCCATGACCAGTTGGTGCCTATTCTTACACAACTCTTTAATGATGTTTCCCAAGGAAAATCTTTTCCTGTAGACATGTTAGAGGCTAGGGTAATAACTATACTGAAACCAGGGAAGGATCCATCAGATTGTATAAATTACAGACCAATTGCGTTACTTAACACGAATGTAAAAATTTACGCTAAATTGATTGCAAATCATATTGGTCCCCTCCTCTCTAACCTTATCCATCCAGACCAAGTAAGCTTCATAATGGGCTGTCAGGCTGCTGAGTATACCCGCAGTGTTCTAGACTTGGTGGAGATTGCTGTACATGAGAAGTGTGAGTTGGTCCTATTGTCCCTTGACGCAGAAAAAGCTTTTGACAAGTCTTATTCACGTATTGACATGATCCTGCTCAGCCACGACCTGACCCTTAAACTTCAGGGAGCACTATCTTCCCCCATACTTGGTCGGACCATGCTCATATCATGGCAGACCTCTCTGGTCTAGCCTTCAAACCATCCTCAGCCACTTGGTGTATTAACAAGTCCCTCCTCCACGACGCCACTTTTACTCAACAACTCCGTGACAATTTAACGCTTTACTTCGACCTTAATTCTACCCCTGATGTCTCGCCAATGCCCATAAGGCAGTCATCCACGGACAGCTTATTGCTCTTGCTTCTCGTGCAAAGAGAGAGAGACTACAACAGACCTCTGGCCTCATGACTACCCTACAAGACCTGGAGACCCGTCACAAATCTACTAGATACCCATCCCTACTCCCTGACCTGACCAGGGTTAGAGGGAGCTCAATCTCCTTCTGTCTAAACAGGCAGCTAACAAACTCAGATGACTTAATCAACTGTATTACAAAAAAGGCGACAAAGCGGACCGCCTATTAGCCTCTAAATTGCGTGCCAAAATCTCTGCTCGCAACCCGAAACTCTGATGGCCACTTAACACATGACCCCCCGACTGATCCGAGCGGAGTTCCACTCATTCTATTCTAAGCTTTACAACCTCCCTAGGCCCACTGACCCTGTTGACATGACATCCCACTCCCACCTTATTAAAGACTTCCTTAATAGAGCTCATCTCCCCCGACTAACTCCGTCCACCTCTACTTTTCTCAACGCGCCCATTACCGTAGACAAAATCACGGAAGCTATTAAAACTCAAAAATCAGGTAACTCCCCAGGACTGGATTTTAGCCACTCGTCTTAACACCCTTTTACCGTCTCTTATTCACAATGACCAGGTGGGCTTCATCCCAGGTCGCCAAGCCAGAGAACACTAGACGGACAATTGACCTTATCCATATAGTTAATTCCCGCTCTCTCCTCAGTGTTGTCCTGTCGCTCGATGCTGAGAAAGCATTTAACAGGATCTCCTGGCATTTTATGACCCATACCCTTCAACATTTTGGCATTTCTGGAGATTTTCTCCAGGCCATCTTAGCTCTCTACTCCTGATCTTCCGCCAAAATTATGATCAATGGCACTCTGACGGACTCTGGATCAATATATAATGGCACCCGCCAGGGTTAAAGCATTTGACAGGATCTCCTGGCATTTTATGACCCATACCCTTCAACATTTTGGCATTTCTGGAGATTTTCTCCAGGCCATCTTAGCTCTCTACTCCCAAACTTCCGCCAAAATTATGATCAATGGCACTCTGACGGACTGTGTCAATATATAATGGCACCCGCCAGGGTTGCCCCTTATCTCCCCTCATCTTTGCCCTAGTCATAGAGCCCCTTGCAGCCCACAGCCGCAACTCCCCTAACATCCCCAGTATCAAGGTTGCTGACCGCGTTAATAAGCTCTCTCTATGCCGACAACATTCTCCTAACCCTGACTCAACCCTTAATCTCTATGCCTAATCTTTTTCAGCTCCTTGACACATATGCCCACCTATATAACTACAAAATTAACCTAACTAAATCGGAAGCCCTCCTTCTCAATATACCCCTCCAAGAATGGAATATCCTCTAAATTCTCCTTTAAGTGTTGCCGTGGAAACATTAAATACCTTGGGGTCTTCATCACTGATTAGTATGACTCACTATATCGAGCTAACTTCCTGCCCCTGCTCTCCAATTTGCGAGCTGACCTCCATGCCTGGAAACCTCTTATCATTTTGTGGCTGGGCAGGATCATTGCTGTCAAAACATGCTCCCAAAACTCCTCTAACTTTTCCAAACCCTCCCTTCTTTCCCACTTTCAGACTGACCTCTCTAAATTTATTTGGAACAATAAATTTCCCCGCACCCGACTTTCTCTCCTTAAGCAGCCAACGACTAATAGAGGTAGAGGCTTCCCAAATCTTAAAGCCTACTACTGGGCCTCACACCTTAGCCAGATTGTTTCCTCCTGTGCACCCTTAGGTTCACTATCCTAGTCAGACCTTGAAGCCGCTTTTCTAGGTATTACCTCTACGTCCTCTCTATGGGGCCTGCCCCGCCAAACTCATACATCTTTAGTCTCCCCTCTCCCAACAACCCAATTTTCCTCATTCATTTGAAACAGTTGTCAGAAGAGAATGACAGAAAACGAAAATCATTCCCCACTCACCCCACTGTGGGATAACCCAGCCTTCCCTCCGGGCCAATCCCCCCAATCATGGCATCAGACGAGAATTCACATTCTCTCTGACCTAATTCACAACCACAATTGGCTTACTCCCCAGGACCTTCACACCCTCTTCCCAGATCTTCCACACAACCCGTTCCAATATCTTCAAATTCTCCATTTCCTCCAATCCCTCCCCATCAATCGTATATCAGCCAGACCCACACCATTTGAACCCCTCGTAAAGGCATGATCTCTACATTGTACAATCTCCTACTGCCATCCCTCCTTGGCCCTCAGGATACCCACGAGAGTCGGTGGGAGCAAGATCTGGGCCCCCCTCCTGATGAGGATACCTGGGAGACTATCAGGTCTCAGGTAGCAAAATCTTCTATATCCACCAAGAAAAAAGAAATTGCATATAAAATCTATTACATATGGTATCTCACCCCAAATAGACTCTCTGCAATATTCCCTGCGGCCTCCCCCCTGTGTTAGAGGGGTTGTGGTCAGCCTGGCACCTTTATACACATTTGGTGGCATTGCCAAGTGATTTCCTCCTTTTGGGACAGAGTATGCACCCTCCTAAACTCCTTGGATGTTCCTCCTGTGTCTATCTATCTCAGATGTGGGTAAACATTCTACAAAACTTGCTTTGCACATCCTCGCAGCAGCTAAATGCCTTGTGGTTAAATCTTGGAAATCTCAGCTCACTCCGCGAATGTCGGCCCTCACTGCCTTTGTCTGGTTTGCAAGCATGGAAAAAATGTCCTATCATCTACATGACTGCGATGACCTTTTCTATCTCGTATGGCACCCTTGGCTAGAAACTCAGCCTAACCACCCGTCCAGCTTTTGTCAATCACTCCCCCACCTCACCACT
This sequence comes from Limnodynastes dumerilii, assembly GCA_011038615.1. Taxonomy (NCBI): domain Eukaryota; kingdom Metazoa; phylum Chordata; class Amphibia; order Anura; family Limnodynastidae; genus Limnodynastes; species Limnodynastes dumerilii. The sequence goes on from WWET01005178.1 coordinate 72,447, forward strand.
TCTTCTGCTACCATAAATGGACGCTAGATGTTCTTAACCTACTATCCCCCTCCTCCCTATCCCACTTTTCATACCCTGCAGTGACCCTAATCCATTCCCCCACTCCTATCCCTGCCCCATTTGGATAACCTATATTCTACATAGCCTCCCACTCTCCATATACTTTCCGGACTGCACCCTCTGGGAGGCGACCTCCTCTCCCAAATATCCTTGTCTCTCTTTTACATTCATTTCCTGTTGACTACATTGTTAAAACATTACCTCATTGATTATTGTTTTTCCTTTTGTTTTTTGCTGAATATTGGAAAATTTACCACATAATAAAGACAAAGTTAAAGAAAAAGCCTTTGACAGGATGCACTGGGGATATATGGCTATAAGGTTTTGAAGACATTTGGTTTTGAGGGCCATATACTTTACTCAATTCTGGCGCTATATCAGAATTCTGGAGCTAAGGTCCTTAGTAATGGTTTCCTCTTCCCTGTTTTTAGTATTTCTAATGGTACACGCCAAGGGTGCCTACTATCTCCCCTGATTTTTGCGCTCGCTATGGAAACCCCTGGCGGCAAAAATTAGAGAGACTCAGCAGTTTCCTGGTTTTTAGCCCTTTATTTATTTGACGCATAAACCGTGTCTATTTGCTGATTTTACTATTTGTCACAGACCCCCTTGTTACGCTACCTAATCTGCATAAGATTCTGGGTCAGTTTAGTCTTGCCTCCCTTTATAAACTTAACACAACCAAGTCGGAGGCATTATCGATCAATTTATCGGGTGCAGTTACGTCCAGTTTAGATATTGTATATATGGAAAGCGGACTACATCCGGTACTTGGGTGTTCTTATTCCCCCAGATATGTCAACCGTAAAAGACTGTAACCATCTCCCACTTATTGACTAGTTAACATCTCTGACAAAAACATGGGCCCCATACGAGGTCTCTTAGCTGGGTCGCATGGCGACAGCTAAAACGATGGTACAACGTTAAATGATTTATCTTTTTAGAACCATTCCATATTTAGTACCTAAGGGCCTGATCCAGAACAACACCTGCCGTGGCTAGGACGGCGGGCGTAAGCGTAAGATAGGCTTTTGAGCCGATCTGCGCATGCGAGGGGCTGATGTTGCCCGGCGTCGCTACGGCAACGCCCGATTGTGGATCGGGCGTCCGTAGTAGCGCCGTAGTAACGCTGAAGGGGACGTCCCCCAGCGTTACTACGTTCAGGTTAGTGTAGGTGGGTGGGGGGAGGTAGTTTAATGAGGGAGGGAGTGGTTTGCAGCCAAACGCTCCTGTGCGAGCGTATTTTCCCTTGCTTACGCCGGCTGAAGGCTACCTGGCACAGGAGTGTTTGGCCGCAAACCCCTCCCTCCCTCCCCCCTTAAACTACCCAGCGTCCCTACGTTCAGGTTAGTGTAGGTGGGCTAAGTGTAGGGAGCTAGGTAAATTAGGGTGGGAGGGCGGGCTAAGCGGCCATACGCTCCTTTGCGAGCGTATGGCCCTTTCCTTACACCGGCTGAAGTTAGGGTAGCCTTTAGCCGGCGTAAGGAAGGGGCCATACGCCCGCACAGGGGGAGTGTCCGTCAAAATGAATGCCGATACGCTGTGCTTTAGTAAGCACAGCGCATCGGCGTAGGTCTGGATCAGGCCCTAAGTCCTTAATGGATAGACTTATTAAATGTTTGACCTATTATATCTGGAAAGGTTGTTGCCCTAAAATAGCCCTGAGTTGCTTGATGCTACTTATAAAACGTGGTGGCCTAACATTCCCTAACTTACTAAAATATCAGGAAGCATGTTAGCACAAATGGAAGACTGGGGGCAAGCAGAGCGACTTAAAATCTGGGTCCAAATAGGAGATCTTCAGTGGGTCCCGAGAGACATGCGTCCTAAAGACACTCCCCTACTTACAACAATAAAACATTCTGCAGGCATGGGATAGGGCAGCACTTATGCTAAGAAACTTCTTAGTCCCGTCGCCTGCTCTCTTCCAAGAAGCACTGTCTCAACTGATTCCTAATATGTCACTATTGAGTTGGCAGCAACAGGGAATTAATTCAATTCAGAATGTGATACAGATATGTGTCCCTTCCCCTACTTACAGACTACATTTGGCCTTCAGGATAAAGAATATTATAAATATATTCAGATTACCCATTGGATATCTTAAGTCCCACAATGACACACCAAGTTTGTCCTTCCCCTGCCACATATTCTAAAAAGATTTATGGAAAACTGTACCTCAAAAGGGGTTTCCTTTTGGTGTAAGTTGCTAGTGCAACCCCATGATCTACCTAAGTCACAGTCCCAACTCTGCTGGAAGGAAGACTTACGGCTTCTCAATGGGACACTATCTATTGTAGCTCCCATAAAATTTACAGATGCACTAACCACATTGAGATGCTGTGTAAATTGATGAAGAGAACCTACCTTACTCCTGAGGCGATGCATCGTATTTGGCCTGAAATATCTGTTTTGTTGGAGGGGGTGCGGCATGGTAGGGGATATACATGTGTTCTGGGACTGCCCCCAAATCCAGGTTTCCAGGTTTGTGGCATGAGGTCTTTCAGCTAATCAATAATATCTTTAAATCTGATTCTCCCCCATCTCACCGACCCCTCAGGTAGCCTTTTTCCACCTCTACCCCCCTGGAATTTCCAAGCTATAACAGATATGTCTTGGGACACATTCTGATCGCAACTTGTGCGGCTATGGCACAGAACTGGAGATCTCCTGTTTTGCCAAATCTTACCAAAATTATATCCAAAACACAATTTAGCCATGTTTTGGAGACCAGAGGAACACCCTGCTCCATGAAAACAAATTGTCCTCTTGTTCAATGGTTCCCTCGGGCAGAATATCTTTCAAAAGGGTGTTGTCATTGCAACAGGAGATATGCTTCCCCTTGTTCCGACAGCCACACTGGTAGAATCGCCCAAGTCAACTAGTGATATAACTTAGATATAGAATGTCAACAAAATATTTACTGGAACATTGCAGTTCTTAGCTGATGTCATTTATATACATTGCAACTCTATTAGTATGCCCCCCACCTTCCCTTTGCCTTTTTTCTGTTTCTTTTTACTTAAAGTACACTGTGATATGCTGAAGTTCTCTCCTTTTTGACTATGTTTAATTATGTATAATGCTGTAGTGTATTTATGTCCTCCCTCTAACCTTTTTATTTCTGTCCCATATTATTTTCTGTTTCATAAAAAGTATTGGTGACAAAAAAAAGAATGCTGATTAGCAAATCTTATCAGTGAATGATTAAGTATGCTGATTGGCATATTGCCCATTCATTCACTTGGAAACCGTCATTGCAGACCTGTTGTACCGTACCAGACAGGTGAGTATTAGAGGGGAGTTTGTAGGAAGTAGTAGGGTTAGGCTGCAGGGAGGGGATTCTTAGGGTCAGGTTGTGAGTAGGGGTGTCTTAGTGTCAGGCTGATGGGAGGAGAGGGTTAGGGTAAGGATTAGGATAAGGATCACCATTCATTGCAGCATTTTCTCTTTCTTTGGTGGATCGATTGCTTCTCCTCTTTGAGGCAAAAGCAATTGATTTTTCAGCCAGTTCGCAACTGGCTGGGAGAAAACAGTAATTTAGAAAAAGGACTATTCCTAGCGACGACACACACCTCTCCATCACAAAGCTTCACTATAAAAGCAAGTACAACCAAGGAAAAGACACATAGGAAATGTTCCTCCACATTGGAACGGATTCAGACAAACGTTGCTGTGTTTGGCAGTGGAGATCCAGAAGCCAGATTCTAGCTGTAACCTAATCTATGTGGACAAGAGGAGACCACGCCCCTTGCTCATACGGGATTACCATACCTTAATATTTCCACACATAAAATGGGGACAGTGCGGAATTATGGATAGTACGTAAGGACTGGATCCAACCCTTATTGTAAAATTAACACACCTCCTGCATTGGGTACACAATGCACACAACCTGTCCTGCCCAGCCATTCGTTTTGATCTGGAGGATCATAATAAGAGTGCATTGTGTGAGCATGTGCAAAATGCAGACATTTTCCGTTAATTGTAGGCGGAAAATAACCATTTTGAGGAGGTCCAGATCCGATCCATTATTTATTCAGGGGGATGGGAGGGTCATTGGTTTTTAAAATAAAACATCTCTTAACTACGCATTTGAAAATATATAAGCCACTTCCCAATGCTTCTTCTAAGTGTGGGACAAAGTATAAACAAGAAGTTCTGTATTGGTCATACAGTTTGGCGTTTTTACACTGACAACTAATTAACCAAGAACCTTTCAAGTTGCACAAGAGAACCAGCACTCCATGTCAACCACAGATTTCAGACATGAACCATAAATTACAATACACCAATAGTCATTCAATTTACAAGGTATAGCATGTGTTTGAAGAAGGTAGTTTTAGGGGATACCTCCTGGTAGGTTAGATGATGGCTCAATAATCAACCTTTTGTAAGCACTAAGTAAGTTGATGGGGGTGTAGGTCCCCATAGCGATTGGCCCTATTTCAAAAGGGTCGTTCGCTCCCAGCCAGTTCCGTACCGGCTGGGAAATCAATTACTCATGCCTCAAAGAGGCATAGCAATCAATCCCCGGAGCAGCGAACACGGTGCTCCAGAAGATAAGGCTTCCCTACTCCCTTACCCCAAGTCATAAAAAGTATCTTATATAATAAAGGGTATATATTACTTAAATCATCTTTTCTATGTAAGTCATGTGATACGCTATTTTGTCCTTTAACGTATAACCAATACACACACATGTAACCATAATTGGGTGCTTCGGTCTCTTTGCCAACGGCTGAAGCCCATGTTTGCAAGCACATTTTATTTTTAAACTTAAGACAAAACTTATTTTCACCATGGATTTATAAATTAAAGCTGGCCATATATTGAGACGATTATCGATCGCAGCAGCAGATCGTCCAATAAAAAACAGGATGATTTTCTGCCAGGGAAAGGTCCCATCATCAGTACCATACACCTCTCCTGCTGGGACAGATCATCCTAGCAGAAGAGGGAGCCCTTCAGTGAGCTTATTGGCTCAGCTTAAAATAACGGGAGCTATCCAGACTATACACTAGTGATTTTTTGGCCTGATGACCTGCCTGATAATTGGATGATCAGGGTTGATAATAGTTCCCCAGGGGTATCACAAGCAATTTCTACAAAAAGAAACTATAACAATAATATGCACCTTTTAGCAGTAGAAACATGCATTAACTGCATAGGCATAGTGGATACCTGACAAAGCATGCTGGGAGTTGAAGTTTTAGAACACCTGGAGAGGTCGGCCAGGCCTGATCTATATTATTACTTTTTCTGTCAGATGAGAGAAATTTCGGGTGATTGCAAGAGGTGATGTTTTGCTGAGAAATTTCTTGGAAATCTTAGCATTTAATTATATTAACAGAACGGCAGACAATGCAGCAGTATATTACCAGCTAGTAATGATATTGACAGAATGGCAGACAATGCAGCAGTATATTATCAGCTAATAATGATATTGACAGAATGGCAGACAATGCAGCAGTATATTACCAGCTAGTAATGATAATGGCAGACAATGCAGCAGTATATTACCAGCTAGTAATGATATTGGCGGAATGAAAGACAATGCAGCAGTATATTACCAGCTAGTAATGATATTGGCAGAATGGCAGACAATGCAGCAGTATATTACTAGCTAGTAAAAAATAAAATATGGGCGTCTTGCAAGCACATGTAACTTGAAATTGATTGAGCAACTTGCATTTTGTGTACCACATGGCAACAAGCATGCTAGACATTTAAAGAGCAGCAGCCAATTGACAGTTGGACATACCAAGAACTATTCATAATACCCTTTTCACATCACCACTAAAAACCTAAGTTGTTGGCCTTAGACCCGGGTCAAGGCACCAACAACCCAGGTTTGGTGGTGACGTGAAAGGTATCAGCGTCATTTCACAGGACACAGAAAAAGAGAAGGGTATTTTCAGTGTCTGACCCCAGTAAGGTGGTGGTGTGTAAGGTGCTAACCTGTGTATCACCTAACACCTGCTTGGGGGGATTTTTTTTTTGGCAACAGTAAACTAATCTCTCTCCCAGAGGCACAGGCAGCCCTTCACACTGCAGTATAAGAGGGAGTACATGTAGGAATACTGTAACACATAAAGTCAGTCTGGTGAAATGTTTAAAATACCTATCAAATTCCACGGGTTCCACAAAAAGCACACAATGTTCAAACTAGCACCAATGGCATGGCCCAGGTGCAGATGTAAAGCGTGCAGGGTTCTGTGGGGACAGGCCCCTGCTGACGGAGTATTTTTACCTTAAGTTTTTACGACCAAGTCTGTGATCGTACAGCCGCAGTCCTAGTTGTAACGGGGCTTCTCCGCCTGTATGGCGGGAATATAACCATCGTAAATTAAGGGTCTGACCCTACGTATGACAGTAAGTACGCACGTGGAACATCTGCCACGCGCATGCGCAAATGACTTGCTTAAGTCCCCTGTTGTTCTTAAATTAGGATCTGGGCCAATGTCTGTTTTTATTTTATTCTAACGTTCCTGCAATTCTAAGTGGATTTACACATTGCTTTGGATGATTAATCCTTTTCATTTGCAAAGACAGTTTCAGAAAAACAGTTAAAGGTATATTTGGAAAGTAGTCGGTCTGTTGTAGTGTAGTGTTATTGGCCAATTTGCTGTGAGATATATTCACTTTATCCACAGAAGTAATACTATTGAGTCACAAAACACATATGCCCAGAATGCAGTTAAGTTGAACTTATAAACCAGGACACACATCATGAAGATTTGATCATATATAGACCTTTAATATCACTATTACGCACAAATCAAAATTCAATGACAATTACATAGAAGCACATGGTAAGACTATGATCAAAGATGGTTCTCTCCCAAATCTCTTTCCTAAGTACGATGGAGGAGAAACAAGGAATACACTGAAAATTACATACAATGATCAAATACATGAGGAAGTTTGGTCCCGAAAAAGTAGGGA
>WWET01005178.1:92200-102533 GCA_011038615.1 Limnodynastes dumerilii
CTGGTGACAATGCTTGCACTTGTGGGTGGTTCTCCAAGCGCTAGCGCTGTCATCCTTGGGCATGCTGATGATTGTAGCACTACAAGCATCAGCATGCTCTTCAGCGCTAAAAATCCACTAAACCCCGGAAATACCTGGTGATCTGAAAGGGTCAGACCCGGAAATTTCCCGGATCTTTGGTGGACTTATAACGCGGTTTTGAGAATGACACGGCACTGCTCCCAGAAAAGACCCGGGTACAAAATACCGGGTTTTTCTGGGAGGGTGATGTGAAAGCGGTATAATTGTTTTTTTCTCTTGCAACTATGAAAGTTTTCTGCTGTATGTTGCACTACAAGTAAAGATACAAGATGCTTATTTAACAAGTCAACAATTTTACAGTGGAGATTATTTGAAATGTTTCCTGACATTTGGATTGTTCCTCTGACACACAACTAGCCTTTTTGGAGTGCTTTTATCAGCACATTTCAAGAATATTTCCTTCCTAAGGCAAAAGCAAAAACAGGATACATGGGAAAGGCTCAATAATTGCCACATAACATTTTATCCAATCCAACCCTAATTCTTCAATTTAACTATGCAAGTTTTCTTTATTATTCTCTATTATGATTAATGCCAAAAATGTCTAATTTTCACTCAAAAACAAAAAATGAATTACAGGATTTGGTTAAAGATCAAGTATGTTTATCAAATGTGATGTGCATGTGGTTTCTTCTTGTATACAAATAACAAGAAGGTACCCATTGTAATTAACCCCTCAGTGATATAGATCTGATGCAGATAAAGCAGAGACTGCCTTGTTGATTTTTAGGTTGTTATCCATAAGCTACTGCTTAGTAACTAAACATCAATAAAACTTGACAAAGGGTATTGTGGTGGAAATCAGGTAGATTAAAGGTGGGTGTCTCGTAAGAATTTTAAAAGAAACCTGGCCATATACTGAGAGATAATCAACTTTTTCATATAAAGGAGATGTACCACCATACAGAGTAGGAAGATTGAACAAATGGGAAGTATGACCAATTAGATCATCCAACAAATCAATTATGCAAGTTCCAAATAACCGATTGGTCTAAAAACATTATCCAAATTCTATTTAGATTACAATTTAAAGACTTAAGTCTAAGTATGTCTATGCTTGGTTTACTAATTTACCTGAATAAAACAAGACTAATAAGAGTATAGCACAAAACACTTACACCAGTAACCTGGACTTGTTACTTATTAATAACATTTGGTTACGGATTTCAAGACATGAACCACTGAACACAAGGCCTTAACTTATATATTCATAGCTTTATCTGAACATGAACAAATGTTTTCAAATGAAAATATAGCTTTCCCTATAATTTAAATTTAATCATAAATTCTTAAAAGAATATATTCATACATGGCATAGCTGTGCTGCTTATGTTACTATAGAAAGAACTTATATGCTAAAATAACTGGGTGACCACTGAATGATTCACAGAATACAAGTTAAAGGTGTGGAGTTATACACAGGATTGGCAATAGTAATGTTGCCTTAATCAATGACAGCATTGGGCATATTTGATAATACCTTGCACCAGTGGTGAGATGGGTACAATGTAAAGCCAACAGCTAAATCTAGCACCTAATTCATCCAGACAGCACTATTTTTTATTTAAACAAAATCCTTGTAACTTATAATAAGCATGACCATTCAAACACTACAATTTATGCTACCAGATCTATCCAAATAAAAAACATGAAATTCACACACACACACATCTTATTAGACTACAGCACTCACAATAAGCAATGAACAGGGAGAATTGGGATTGCATTTTATAATTCAGCAACATGACATTTGGATAAAATTCATAAGGTTAGCCCAATAATGAATGTACATATTAAGCTTTATAGGTAAAGGTAAGCGTAATACAGTGAACTGAATAATTACTTGAAACCAAGGTACTATCAATTAATAATGAATGGCTTCGCTAGAGTTGCTGTCAACACTAGAATGAGCACCATTGACGCGATCGTCCATAAGAATTTAACAGGCAATCATTATTATAAATGTTTGTGGCCATGGCAGACACAATTAGCAGTTTTAATTCATACCCTACAGGCTGTCACAGTCACCCCACCTTCTACTCCATCATGCATGTTGTCGGGCAGCTCCCCGCTGTCCAGGATGCTGAAGCCTTCATCGTTCTCGATGCCCGCGATCTCACTTTCCTGCTGGGCCAGAAAGGCGGCGGCCGGGTCCTCCTCGGCGGACACCCCGTTACCGACAGAGCCAAAGGCGTCAAATTCCGACATGTTATCAATCACTGACAAACGAGAGTGAGCGACAAGGACAAAATGGAACAAGCTAGAGATTTGCTCGTTACCACGGACAAGCTTAACCTTGCCACCGGCAAACACCCGATGGGGGAAAAACCGGAAGTGACGCTTACCGGAAGAAGGGCAGCGGGGAGTGTAACGTCAAATGTGGCAGGAAGAGGCGTCACGTGGGTCTCGTCAGCTGACCAGCTGGGTGCATAACGTGTGACGCAGGGGATCTCTTGTAGAAATTATTGTTTGAATTACGTGCTGGACTTAACCACAAGAGTATTTCGGTAATGCAAGCTGAATGCAGCATGGCCCAGGACAATACTGTTCTGCCCTAGCATCTTAAGGGTTCTATTTACATTGATTATTTTAATGCGATAGGGCCAGTTTCATACCCTCCAACATGACCCCCTCCATTCGGTACATAATACTCTGCTCCTACTCTTCCTTCCTAATCTCTGATTGAAGTCACCTGTGTTACACACCTTTCTTTTCAAATAACTAGTATAACACAGGTGACTGCAATGAAGGAAGAGCAGGAGCAGAGTATTATGTACCAAATGAAAAGGGTCCTGTTGGAGGGTCTGCAGTTTTCATTTCAAAACTGGCCCTATAGCATTAAAATGAAGTTTATCATATTTACAAAATGCCAGAGCGGAGTTTAACATTCCGCTCCCTGCGTCAGACTAACGCCAGCTCAGACTGGCGTTTGTGGTAAGTATTCCGGCAATGTACCCCTCTTTTCCTCCCCCTAATAGCTGTTATTAGGGGGTATGTATGGGGAGACCGTCGGATTACATAGAAATACTGCTAGAGCATACCTCCCAACATTTGAAATTTGTAAAGGACAAATTTTCATGGCCTGGTAGAAGGGGTGTGTCTTGTACCGCCCAGTGGGCGTGTCTGGGGAAAGTGGGTGTGTCTTATACTGCCCAGATAGCGAGTCTAGTGCATGCCGCTTTTAATAATTTAGCAATCCATATGTCTGCCCTTTATTATTTGTCCAGCCTCCATATGCCGGCCCGTTTAAACATCCAGCCTCCATTTCTGCCCCTTATTATGTCCAGCATCTATGTTTGCTCCATACTATGGCCAGCCTCCATGTCTGCTCCTTATTATTATGGCCAGCCTCCATGTCTGCCCCCAGCCTCCAACTGCCCAAATGCTATGCCCCTAATTGTCAGCCTCCATCTTCCCCCATTGTGTGCCAGTACATGCCTCCATCTGCCCCAGTTTTTTGCCAGAGTCTGCCCCCAATGTGAGCCTCCATTCTGCCCCATATGCCACTGACTGCCTCCAATATCTGCCCCAGTTTTTGCCAGTGTCTGCCCCCAATGTGAGCCTCCATTCTGCCCCCATATGCCACTGCCTGCCTCCAATATCTGCCCTCAGCCTCCCTCTGCCCCAGTTTTTTGCCAAAGTCTGACCCCAATGTGAGCTTCCATTCTGCCCCCATATGCCATGCCAGAACCTTTGATTGAACTTACCTTGCTGCTTTCAATTCTTCTTTCCTCCACGGTGCTCCCACAGCTCAGCTGCTCGTCAACGTCTCGGGCGGTGTCTGGTCTGCAGTCACGTGATGAACTGCTAATACAGGGCTCCCATTGGAGCCCTGTATTAGCCGTTCTACACGTGACCGCAGACCTGTTCTACGGGTTTTGAAGAGCCCATGCGCATGCGGCAGGGCTTTAAAAAAACAAAACAAAAAACAGAATCTGATCAAACCCCGCAAACAGCGGGACAAGCTGGTAGGTTGACGGGACAGTCCCGCAAAAGCAGGACTGTCCCGCTGAAATCGGGACAGTTGGGAGCTCTGCCAGAGTGTAAAAAAAAAGTTTTTTAGAACTTAAACAAATCAATAAAAACTTAGAAAATATAAATAAATATTAAAAACTCACCTGTCTGGGCCCAGCATGAATACACTGCACATGCGCAGTGTTTCTCATGTCAGGACTTAGGATAATTTCAAAGTGCCTAAAGAGAAGCACTGCGCATGTGCAGTGTTTCTCATGTCGGCACTGAAGTCACTAAGTCCCGATTGAGAGCTACTGCACATGTGCAGTACTTCATTCATACATCGCATGAATGTGAAGTACTGCGCGGACCTGGCGGATCATCGCGGGACCTTGCAGGAAGGCTGAGTATTTGTAAATACTGTCAATGAAGCTGCTAGGTGATATTGGGCCTGATTCATATCTCCTTGCACACAAAAGAGGGGAGTGCATGCCCATGTATGTCTCCTCTCTCTGTAGAGTTCTGGATACTTACATGTCCAGAACCTTACCTTAACTTTTATCTTAACTGCAGCTCTCCGCCCCGACACTTCATTACCATGCCTAACCAAGCGATTAGGTATACGGAAGTGAAGGGCCGGCCCCTTCCATGGCCACTGTGCGAGACTAAGTTACGTATGGAAGGAGTTCTGATCTGGCGTGCAACTAATCATAAAGTTCTATCATTAAAATAAAAGTCAGAGAATTAGTTCCATACATCTGCAGATATATGTTAAACCACCAGCCACTTATAAGGCTTCTCCCAACTTTGGGTCATATATCATGTATTTTTATTTGGTACTTCCTCATCTTTGCGACCCCCTGCTGGAGGAGTTTTCCTCAGTGGCCCCCTGCTGAGGAGAACTCCGCGGGTGTCTGACACGGCTCCAACTATTATACATGATAGTCTCACACAGTCCCCCCGCTCCGCAGCCACCTTCCCTGGTCCTCTGGAGGAGACACACCTCCGGCCAGCTGGCCGGGCGTCTGACACGGAAGTAGTAGCCGGGCTCCGGTCCTGATATATTATTATTGCATTATAAGCATTTTCTAGATGAAAATCAGCAAGTATCAAATACAATAATAATAATGGCCAGGATCCAGAACTACGGGCGTCTTCCACAGATCTTTGCTGTAATTTGCTGAAAGATAGCTACTGCACATGCGTAGTAGCTATTGTACGTAATCTACGTATCGTTTCGATATGTAGATTGCATATATGCGGTCTTTACAATAGCTACTACACATGCATCTTTCAGCAAATTAGTAGTTCTGGATCCGGGCCAATATCCCTTCCTTTATTTTTAAGAAAGTGACGCGAGTTAAGTACCGTACGTAGCGGATACGTAAGTTACGTAGCGGGGGCCGCAAAGATGAAAAGATGAGGAAGTACCTTTTATTTTTTTGATATATGGCCCAAAGCTGGGACTCTGACAGTTTTAGAGTCAGGACCACTAAAATAGAGAAACCTTGTAAGTGTCTGGTGGCTTATCATATATCTGCAGATGTATGAAACTAATTCTCTGACTTTTATTTTAAACATAGAAAGTTATGATTAGTTGCTGGGTAATTGCAAGAGTGCTGGGGCATTTATATAATCATATATATATACATGCATATATTTATAGGTTCGCAAATATACCTTCGCTATTCAGAAATTCGCTATTCATACATATATTTATAGGTTTGCAAATATACCTTCGCTATTCAGAAATTCGCTATTCAGACATATTATACATAAGTATATATATATATTTCCAATAAAAAGAATAGAAGCACTTATCCAACGGTAAAGTTTCATGCTTTGCAGATACTGGGGGGACTACTGCTTGGGGGGACTACTGGACACCTGATGGGGGATGCTGGGGGGACTGGACATATGGGACCGGATTCAGAGCACCAAGTGCATTGCATATGGGCACGGTGTGTTCCGATTTGAGATACTGTGCATGCGCAGTAATTTTCTAACGTCATCTATGATTCTTTTAGAAACGTATATTGCGTAAATGCGGACTTAAAAACTTCAAATAACCTTGGATAATAGGGCTTACACATTGATCACCTTTTTTCTCTTTTATAACCATTTCTAGACTAACTTATGGGTACCTAGGTTCCACACCAGGGCGTGGAGTCTAACTGTGGCCTGGTTTTCACTAGAGCGTCTGATGGCGAGGTTAGTCTTGGCTGCAGGACTCGATACACTGCACACACTTCTGGCAGATGACACACACAGAATGTAGCTGGTATACACAGAGTCCATGAATGAGACACAAATGTACAGCACTCACTCTGACAGATGGCACACGCAGAATGAGGCTGGGGTCTGATGGACGAGACTCTAACAGAGACAGTGACGCTGGCGGTTATCACCAAAGTGAGATGCCGCCAGCCCACACACACACACGGCAGACCAACAAGATACCACAAGGACCAGGAGGAAGGCAAGGGGGTAAGGTAGGAGAACAGAGAATAACAGACACCAAACAAAAGCACGAGGCACACGATCCAAACAGCAGGCTAGACACAGGAAACCAGACATTGGGCCTGATCCAGAACAACGCATCGGAGCGAATTTACGCGTGGCGGAGACGTAAAATCGGCTATTTCTAAGTACTGCGCATGTGCACCATAGAAAATACGCTCAGTAGTGTAGCGTATTTTTGAACGTATGGGCCATTCACGTAATTGTCACGTAAATACTTACGTGTGGGCGTGCCAATTTTACGTGAGTCAACAATACGTTTGTTTTACGTGAAGTAGGTGGAGGTTTGTATGTAAAGTGTACAGTATAGGCGTGCTAAGCGGCATACGTTCACGTAGTCTATACGTCCGTTAGCGGACATACGCTGTTACGCGAAAAAAGTTAAGGTAGGGTTTGGGAAGCGGAACTCGGTGAATTACGTACATTCAAGGGGTGTGCCTAGAGGAGTGTATAGAACAAACGCGTGCAAAAATACGTTACGCGAGGAAACGTATTGCACACGTAGTTCTGGATCTACCCCATTATCACAGGCTGTGTGGTACACACAAGAGTAGCTATTTAAATTTCCCGCCACCAATCAGAGCCTGCAACCAGACACACCCCCAGCTAGTCAGTGGTTGCAGAGCAGGTGGGATCCTGGACACAGCAGCGGGAAGTAAACAATCAAACGCTGCCAGAATTCCCCTGACAGCGTGTAATACTTTACCTTTACTGTCTTCTCCCTCCAACCAGAATGATGGGGCCATATTCAGAGATCCGTTTTTTTTAAATTACACAATTATATGCAAACATGTAGCAAGGCAACACCCACGACACTCCCCTCTCCCGGCTGTGCAATCGTAGACTTACACCTCCATAGACCACTCTGATCTTTTTTTTATTTATTTTTTTTAATATTTTTTATTGAAGAAATATATTTCAGATACAATATATTCACATGTGGTCGACAAATACTGGAAATACAATTGTAAACGTATAACATTGAGTAATACATGAAGAAAACCATTATATTATTCCTCTTCTGAGCAAATTTGAGTACAGCAAATCCAAACATTTTTGTGGACGCGGCTACCCACCTCCTGGTCCATGTGATTCATGAAAGTACAATAGGGGGGTCATTCAGGAATATTCTCGTTTCATACCATCCTGTGTGTCTGAAACAAGCATGAATTTGAGTTCTAATATTGAGAGGCTGTAAATGTATAAACTCCTGCCAAGTGTCAAAGAAAAACCCTGTTTTAGCTTCCCTATACAAAGATGATTCCACCCAATCCATCCTAAATACAAAGAATAATTTGCTTTTGAACAATGAGATTGATGGGGGTTCCTCTTTTATCCACATGTGTAGAATAGTGCGTCTGTGCGATTCAAGCATTTATTTAAATGCCTCCCTTCACCCACTTTAAAGTAAATTTGCAAGTACGTATTTCTACGCCGTCCATCCGTATGTATGCCCCCAAGTGTGATTCACTTGTCCATGCCTAAAGCACCTACGTGTGTATCTTCAGCGTAACTTACGTAAATAAAGTTACTACATATGCGCAGTTAAAACGTACCTAAAAATACGCATGTAACTCCACGTGAATACAGATCTGTCCATGCTGCCTAAGAGCGTAATTCATATAAAGAGTATTGGTTATACAGGGCTCTTACAGGAGCATGATGCATATATATTAGGTCAGCATTATTCAATGACAGAGATGTGGTCCTACAGATCTTCCATAGTAACCAGTAGTATTTATGTGAATGATGCCGGCCATATCTGTTATATTATGTGGTCCATGTCTGCAGGGCCGGTGTTAGCATGTCTGGCGCCCCCCTGCAAAAAAAAAAAAACTTGCGCCCTCCTCTTTTTTAAATATTATAATCACACTGCTGTTCCCCCTTTATAATCACACTGCTGTACCCCTTTCATGCTAACCCTGCTTGTGCCCCCATTACTTACCTTTTACTTGGCCTTTTTCCTTTTGTTTATTCAGTTGTCAGGCTCCTCTCTGCGCGCTCCTCACTGAAATTCACTCCCGACATTCAGTGAGAAGGGAGCATGGAGGAGTGAATAGAGCGGAGGATGCTGGGTCCCAGTGCCGCCATATTGGGTAAGTGTATCTTTTTTTTTATTTTTTAAGTTCTTCTACTCTTACTTTTATTGCAGCCAGTGGGAGATGGTAGGCGGAGGGGGTCGTTTTCCGCCGCCCTTACCCGGGTTAGTGGGTTCTGCCGGCTCTGCCCAAGACATGCTACATACACAGAATATAAAAAGGTCACAATCCCTGCGCTTCCTTAGGGTCTGCTGCCACACTCGTACCCTGAACCCTCACCAATGTTGGTTCAGGATAAAGACAAATAGGAAAACCTACTGTCAAAAAATAAGTGACAAAAAATAGGGGACAGACAATAGGCGCAAAACCAATAATGTTCAAATAGGTACAGTCTTCCTATTTCGTTCTCAAATGAATATTGTACACCGTCCTTTTCTAAATCAATATTTGTTTGGCATATAAAATTTTGCTCAGGTTAATGGTATTTCCGATCAAATATACTGTAGAGTTAATATCTAGTTCACAATCCTTTCTCCTACTCACAACCCAAAAAGGAGTTCTCTCAGAGTATTTCCGGGTCCTTCTTATATATACCCAAGTAACAATGAACCACCGCAGCGCCTTCAAATATTTATTCAAGTACAAACTTCTCCAATAAAAATAAATAGCAATAAAAAATGAGTAACAATAAAAGAGGTTTTCACACCCAGTGTGTCTTGTGATTTTCTTTAAAAGGTTTAAAAATATATAGAAGTATTTCACCCAGGTTAGGGAGGAGACATCCTAACACTTTACACACCTAATTTTCACCTGTCCTCTTAGCTGTAATACCTTCCACCAATAGTAAATAAAGGGCCCTTCTACATAAATATCGGGAATGGGGAAGAGAGGGTGTCCTACAGGTGTAAAAGTGCCTAGATCTCACCTTATGTCCACCAACGCGTTTTAAATACCAAGTGGATTTTTATTTTATTGGTATATGGCTTTATTTTAATTTCAACACCCATAAGACATATTATACACACACACACACACACACTGCACCCATAAGACATGCTACACACACACACACACACACACACACACACACACAGTGCACCCATAAGACATGTTACACACACGCTGCACTCATAAGACATGACGGCACAGGAGCTCTCACCTGCTGCACTGTGAGCTGCATTTAATATGTTTGCCACCGCATCCAACTTTTGAGAAAGGGCCAGTAGACTGTCTCCCGTCATGAGGGGAGTCTACACACTGCATAAACAGGCTATTAGTCCGGCTTCAGAGCCCACGTACCAAGCTGATTCTATCTAAAGGCTACTACTACTCACAGCCTGGATACAGAGGAGACTCCATAAAAAGAGACGTGCAGGTGGACTCCCGTTATTGATTGAGTCTACCGACAACAGCTAGATTCATCTGCACTCTGGACACCTATCTCCATATATGTGAGTAGTAAGCATATTTATGCTTTATACTACCGTCTGCAGCTCAATATTTAATATACTACAACAGCTGGTGTCAGTTCTTTTTTACGGAACTTGTGTTTTTTGGAAATTCTCATGATATTGCTAGCCTATTAAGTGGGGCAGTCATAGTGGATTTTTTATCTTACAGGAAGCATACGATTTATTTCTTAACTGTTTTTTGGAACGTTCCTTATCATATTTTTCAATTTATTCTGAGCTCAGGAATTTTTTCTTTTTGAATGAAATGGACTATGGGCCTGATTCAGA
>WWET01005179.1:23319-25819 GCA_011038615.1 Limnodynastes dumerilii
ATAATATAATATAATAGTATTAGAGATGAGGTGATAAATAACAGTGTGATAGTATCTCTTGTCAGTATCTGTGTAATAATATAATATAATATAATAGTATTAGAGATGAGGTGATAAATAACAGTGTGATAGTATCTCTTGTCAGTATCTGTGTAATAATATAATAGTATAATAGTATTAGAGATGAGAGGTGATAAATAACTGTGTGATAGTAACGCTGGTCAGTATCTGTGTAATAATATAATATAATATAATAGTATTAGAGATGAGGTGATAAATAACAGTGTGATAGTAATGCTGGTCAGTATCTGTGTAATAATATAATTAATAGTATTAGAGATGAGGTGATAAATAACAGTGTGATAGTAATGCTGGTCAGTATCTGTGTAATAATATAATTAATAGTATTAGAGATGAGGTGATAAATAACAGTGTGATAGTAATGCTGGTCAGTATCTGTGTAATAATATAATTAATAGTATTAGAGATGAGGTGATAAATAACAGTGTGATAGTAACGCTGGTCAGTAGTATCTGTGTAATAATATAATAATATAATAGTATTCTAGATGAGAGGTGATAAATAACAGTGTGATAGTAACACTGGTCAGTATCTGAGTAATAATATAATAATAATAATAATAATATAATAGTATTAGAGATGAGAGGTGATAAATAACAGTGTAATAGTAACGCTGGTCAGTATCTGTGTAATAATATAATAATAGTAGTATTAGAGATGAGAGGTGATAAATAACAGTGTAATAGTAACTCTGATCCGTATCTGTGTGCAATAAGTAAAAGTAAAGTATTCTCCCTTCTTGCTTAGAATAACATTACTTTCCACCCGGTTTCTTCTTATTTGTAAACCCCTGGATCTATAATGTATTTCTTCTGATCGCCCACGGTCATTAGACGCTGTCCGCCTCCTCCGTTGCGACCTCTTCTATCAAACAGACAGAAAAGTCTCCCAATGCACATTTACTTTCCTATCAAAACTACAAACTGCGCCGGTGGCTGGAACCTGTGGTTCCAGAGTCGTATTGAAATTGCGGCACAATCGCAAAAAAAAAATGGGGTTTTCTGATTCTATCAATCAGAAGGTGAATGTGAAACCAAACCCTCTACCGTTACCCAACATTCCATAGGGATCAGTGATCCTGGTTTAGAGAGCCCAAAGCCACATCTGTGGACCACAAACACATGTCCAAACAATGAGTTAATGGCGCCCCGGATACAATAACATGTGATACCCTACTCTCCAACATGACCCATTCCATTAGGTACAAAATACTCTGCTCCTCAGTTTCCAACTGTCAGTTACTATGGTAACCACCTTTGTTGAAGAGACAAATAGTTTTTTTTAAATATCAGTTCATTCATTTAAACCAGGTGAGTGACAGTTTGGAAGCTCAGGAGCGGATTCAATTGTACCTCATGGAATGGGTCATGTTGGAGGGGGTGAGCGAAACGCTACCCATCCCCCACACATTCAGATCAGCACAGATCACTTCTATTAGTAATGTAATGCTTGCAGGAATACCAGCTGCTAATAGACCTCTATTATCAGTAATCTATTAATACAGCCCTGCATCAGAGAGGCGTAATCTCTCTCCCCGGCCAACTCACGGGTCGCGGCAGAAGGAGAGCTGAGAAACGTAAAGATATAGATAGTTATAAAGGACTTTGATAGGCCGCAGTCTTATCATGGCTGTAGCGCACAAGGACATATAGGTGATGGCGATTAATGGATTATTAGGGTTTATTTGTCATAGGTAATAGAGATAATACACGTGCACATAGGTTTGAGGTTCACGGATCAGACTTTCTGGCTTGCGGTCTCCTAGGTAACAAACCACTGTCCACAATGGCAGGGGTCAGCGCAGCATTACGGCCAGTCCCAACAGAGAATCCGATACATCTGTGTTTTAGACTAAGCAGGGACCAGATTACAGAATAGTGGGCGGGGCTGAGATCACAAGTGGGCGTTCCCTCTGAAGCAGATTACAACATAGTGGGCGGGGCTGAGATCACAAGCGGGCGTTCCCTCTGAAGCAGATACAACATAGTGGGTGGGGCTGAGATCACAAGTGGGCGGGGCCGAGATCACAAGTGGGCGTTCCCTCTGAAGCAGATTACAACATAGTGGGTGGGGCTGAGATCACAAGTGGGTGGGGTTGAGATCACAGGTGGGCGGGGCTGAGATCACAAGTGGGCGTTCCCTCTGAAGCAGATTACAACATAGTGGGTGGGCTGAGATCACAAGTGGGTGTTCCCTCTAAATCAGATTACAATATAGGGGGTGGGGGTGAGATCTCAAGTGGGCGGAGCTGAGATCACAAGTGGGTGTTCCCTCTGAAGCAGATTACAACATAGTGGGTGGGGCTGAGATCACAAGTGGGTGTTCCCTCTTATTCAGATTACAGCATGGGCATTCCCTCTCTCCGTGTTCTCATCCAGACCTTAATGCTTCCCAAAATTAATAGACACCTTTTGTGCGA
>WWET01005179.1:30819-41818 GCA_011038615.1 Limnodynastes dumerilii
CTATGAGACAGATAGCTATGAGACAGATAGCTATGAGACAGATAGCTATGAGACAGATCGATAGATAGATATGAGACAGATAGATAGATAGATATGAGACAGATAGATAGATAGATATGAGACAGATAGATAGATAGATATGAGACAGATAGATAGATAGATATGAGACAGATAGATAGATAGATATGAGACAGATAGATAGATAGATATGAGACAGATAGATAGATAGATATGAGACAGATAGATAGATAGATATGAGACAGATAGATAGATAGATATGAGACAGATAGATAGATAGATATGAGACAGATAGATAGATAGATATGAGACAGATAGATAGATAGATATGAGACAGATAGATAGATAGATATGAGACAGATAGATAGATAGATATGAGACAGATAGATAGATAGATATGAGACAGATAGATAGATAGATATGAGACAGATAGATAGATAGATATGAGACAGATAGATAGATAGATATGAGACAGATAGATAGATAGATATGAGACAGATAGATAGATAGATATGAGACAGATAGATAGATAGATATGAGACAGATAGATAGATAGATATGAGACAGATAGATAGATAGATATGAGACAGATAGATAGATAGATATGAGACAGATAGATAGATAGATATGAGACAGATAGATAGATAGATATGAGACAGATAGATAGATAGATATGAGACAGATAGATAGATAGATATGAGACAGATAGATAGATAGATATGAGACAGATAGATAGATAGATATGAGACAGATAGATAGATAGATATGAGACAGATAGATAGATAGATATGAGACAGATAGATAGATAGATATGAGACAGATAGATAGATAGATATGAGACAGATAGATAGATAGATATGAGACAGATAGATAGATAGATATGAGACAGATAGATAGATAGATATGAGACAGATAGATAGATAGATATGAGACAGATAGATAGATAGATATGAGACAGATAGATAGATAGATATGAGACAGATAGATAGATAGATATGAGACAGATAGATAGATAGATATGAGACAGATAGATAGATAGATATGAGACAGATAGATAGATAGATATGAGACAGATAGATAGATAGATATGAGACAGATAGATAGATAGATATGAGACAGATAGATAGATAGATATGAGACAGATAGATAGATAGATATGAGACAGATAGATAGATAGATATGAGACAGATAGATAGATAGATATGAGACAGATAGATAGATAGATATGAGACAGATAGATAGATAGATATGAGACAGATAGATAGATAGATATGAGACAGATAGATAGATAGATATGAGACAGATAGATAGATAGATATGAGACAGATAGATAGATAGATATGAGACAGATAGATAGATAGATATGAGACAGATAGATAGATAGATATGAGACAGATAGATAGATAGATATGAGACAGATAGATAGATAGATATGAGACAGATAGATAGATAGATATGAGACAGATAGATAGATAGATATGAGACAGATAGATAGATAGATATGAGACAGATAGATAGATAGATATGAGACAGATAGATAGATAGATATGAGACAGATAGATAGATAGATATGAGACAGATAGATAGATAGATATGAGACAGATAGATAGATAGATATGAGACAGATAGATAGATAGATATGAGACAGATAGATAGATAGATATGAGACAGATAGATAGATAGATATGAGACAGATAGATAGATAGATATGAGACAGATAGATAGATAGATATGAGACAGATAGATAGATAGATATGAGACAGATAGATAGATAGATATGAGACAGATAGATAGATAGATATGAGACAGATAGATAGATAGATATGAGACAGATAGATAGATAGATATGAGACAGATAGATAGATAGATATGAGACAGATAGATAGATAGATATGAGACAGATAGATAGATAGATATGAGACAGATAGATAGATAGATATGAGACAGATAGATAGATAGATATGAGACAGATAGATAGATAGATATGAGACAGATAGATAGATAGATATGAGACAGATAGATAGATAGATATGAGACAGATAGATAGATAGATATGAGACAGATAGATAGATAGATATGAGACAGATAGATAGATAGATATGAGACAGATAGATAGATAGATATGAGACAGATAGATAGATAGATATGAGACAGATAGATAGATAGATATGAGACAGATAGATAGATAGATATGAGACAGATAGATAGATAGATATGAGACAGATAGATAGATAGATATGAGACAGATAGATAGATAGATATGAGACAGATAGATAGATAGATATGAGACAGATAGATAGATAGATATGAGACAGATAGATAGATAGATATGAGACAGATAGATAGATAGATATGAGACAGATAGATAGATAGATATGAGACAGATAGATAGATAGATATGAGACAGATAGATAGATAGATATGAGACAGATAGATAGATAGATATGAGACAGATAGATAGATAGATATGAGACAGATAGATAGATAGATATGAGACAGATAGATAGATAGATATGAGACAGATAGATAGATAGATATGAGACAGATAGATAGATAGATATGAGACAGATAGATAGATAGATATGAGACAGATAGATAGATAGATATGAGACAGATAGATAGATAGATATGAGACAGATAGATAGATAGATATGAGACAGATAGATAGATAGATATGAGACAGATAGATAGATAGATATGAGACAGATAGATAGATAGATATGAGACAGATAGATAGATAGATATGAGACAGATAGATAGATAGATATGAGACAGATAGATAGATAGATATGAGACAGATAGATAGATAGATATGAGACAGATAGATAGATAGATATGAGACAGATAGATAGATAGATATGAGACAGATAGATAGATAGATATGAGACAGATAGATAGATAGATATGAGACAGATAGATAGATAGATATGAGACAGATAGATAGATAGATATGAGACAGATAGATAGATAGATATGAGACAGATAGATAGATAGATATGAGACAGATAGATAGATAGATATGAGACAGATAGATAGATAGATATGAGACAGATAGATAGATAGATATGAGACAGATAGATAGATAGATATGAGACAGATAGATAGATAGATATGAGACAGATAGATAGATAGATATGAGACAGATAGATAGATAGATATGAGACAGATAGATAGATAGATATGAGACAGATAGATAGATAGATATGAGACAGATAGATAGATAGATATGAGACAGATAGATAGATAGATATGAGACAGATAGATAGATAGATATGAGACAGATAGATAGATAGATATGAGACAGATAGATAGATAGATATGAGACAGATAGATAGATAGATATGAGACAGATAGATAGATAGATATGAGACAGATAGATAGATAGATATGAGACAGATAGATAGATAGATATGAGACAGATAGATAGATAGATATGAGACAGATAGATAGATAGATATGAGACAGATAGATAGATAGATATGAGACAGATAGATAGATAGATATGAGACAGATAGATAGATAGATATGAGACAGATAGATAGATAGATATGAGACAGATAGATAGATAGATATGAGACAGATAGATAGATAGATATGAGACAGATAGATAGATAGATATGAGACAGATAGATAGATAGATATGAGACAGATAGATAGATAGATATGAGACAGATAGATAGATAGATATGAGACAGATAGATAGATAGATATGAGACAGATAGATAGATAGATATGAGACAGATAGATAGATAGATATGAGACAGATAGATAGATAGATATGAGACAGATAGATAGATAGATATGAGACAGATAGATAGATAGATATGAGACAGATAGATAGATAGATATGAGACAGATAGATAGATAGATATGAGACAGATAGATAGATAGATATGAGACAGATAGATAGATAGATATGAGACAGATAGATAGATAGATATGAGACAGATAGATAGATAGATATGAGACAGATAGATAGATAGATATGAGACAGATAGATAGATAGATATGAGACAGATAGATAGATAGATATGAGACAGATAGATAGATAGATATGAGACAGATAGATAGATAGATATGAGACAGATAGATAGATAGATATGAGACAGATAGATAGATAGATATGAGACAGATAGATAGATAGATATGAGACAGATAGATAGATAGATATGAGACAGATAGATAGATAGATATGAGACAGATAGATAGATAGATATGAGACAGATAGATAGATAGATATGAGACAGATAGATAGATAGATATGAGACAGATAGATAGATAGATATGAGACAGATAGATAGATAGATATGAGACAGATAGATAGATAGATATGAGACAGATAGATAGATAGATATGAGACAGATAGATAGATAGATATGAGACAGATAGATAGATAGATATGAGACAGATAGATAGATAGATATGAGACAGATAGATAGATAGATATGAGACAGATAGATAGATAGATATGAGACAGATAGATAGATAGATATGAGACAGATAGATAGATAGATATGAGACAGATAGATAGATAGATATGAGACAGATAGATAGATAGATATGAGACAGATAGATAGATAGATATGAGACAGATAGATAGATAGATATGAGACAGATAGATAGATAGATATGAGACAGATAGATAGATAGATATGAGACAGATAGATAGATAGATATGAGACAGATAGATAGATAGATATGAGACAGATAGATAGATAGATATGAGACAGATAGATAGATAGATATGAGACAGATAGATAGATAGATATGAGACAGATAGATAGATAGATATGAGACAGATAGATAGATAGATATGAGACAGATAGATAGATAGATATGAGACAGATAGATAGATAGATATGAGACAGATAGATAGATAGATATGAGACAGATAGATAGATAGATATGAGACAGATAGATAGATAGATATGAGACAGATAGATAGATAGATATGAGACAGATAGATAGATAGATATGAGACAGATAGATAGATAGATATGAGACAGATAGATAGATAGATATGAGACAGATAGATAGATAGATATGAGACAGATAGATAGATAGATATGAGACAGATAGATAGATAGATATGAGACAGATAGATAGATAGATATGAGACAGATAGATAGATAGATATGAGACAGATAGATAGATAGATATGAGACAGATAGATAGATAGATATGAGACAGATAGATAGATAGATATGAGACAGATAGATAGATAGATATGAGACAGATAGATAGATAGATATGAGACAGATAGATAGATAGATATGAGACAGATAGATAGATAGATATGAGACAGATAGATAGATAGATATGAGACAGATAGATAGATAGATATGAGACAGATAGATAGATAGATATGAGACAGATAGATAGATAGATATGAGACAGATAGATAGATAGATATGAGACAGATAGATAGATAGATATGAGACAGATAGATAGATAGATATGAGACAGATAGATAGATAGATATGAGACAGATAGATAGATAGATATGAGACAGATAGATAGATAGATATGAGACAGATAGATAGATAGATATGAGACAGATAGATAGATAGATATGAGACAGATAGATAGATAGATATGAGACAGATAGATAGATAGATATGAGACAGATAGATAGATAGATATGAGACAGATAGATAGATAGATATGAGACAGATAGATAGATAGATATGAGACAGATAGATAGATAGATATGAGACAGATAGATAGATAGATATGAGACAGATAGATAGATAGATATGAGACAGATAGATAGATAGATATGAGACAGATAGATAGATAGATATGAGACAGATAGATAGATAGATATGAGACAGATAGATAGATAGATATGAGACAGATAGATAGATAGATATGAGACAGATAGATAGATAGATATGAGACAGATAGATAGATAGATATGAGACAGATAGATAGATAGATATGAGACAGATAGATAGATAGATATGAGACAGATAGATAGATAGATATGAGACAGATAGATAGATAGATATGAGACAGATAGATAGATAGATATGAGACAGATAGATAGATAGATATGAGACAGATAGATAGATAGATATGAGACAGATAGATAGATAGATATGAGACAGATAGATAGATAGATATGAGACAGATAGATAGATAGATATGAGACAGATAGATAGATAGATATGAGACAGATAGATAGATAGATATGAGACAGATAGATA
Source organism: Limnodynastes dumerilii (assembly GCA_011038615.1). Lineage (NCBI taxonomy): Eukaryota > Metazoa > Chordata > Amphibia > Anura > Limnodynastidae > Limnodynastes > Limnodynastes dumerilii. The sequence goes on from WWET01005179.1 coordinate 37,047, forward strand.
GATAGATATGAGACAGATAGATAGATAGATATGAGACAGATAGATAGATAGATATGAGACAGATAGATAGATAGATATGAGACAGATAGATAGATAGATATGAGACAGATAGATAGATAGATATGAGACAGATAGATAGATAGATATGAGACAGATAGATAGATAGATATGAGACAGATAGATAGATAGATATGAGACAGATAGATAGATAGATATGAGACAGATAGATAGATAGATATGAGACAGATAGATAGATAGATATGAGACAGATAGATAGATAGATATGAGACAGATAGATAGATAGATATGAGACAGATAGATAGATAGATATGAGACAGATAGATAGATAGATATGAGACAGATAGATAGATAGATATGAGACAGATAGATAGATAGATATGAGACAGATAGATAGATAGATATGAGACAGATAGATAGATAGATATGAGACAGATAGATAGATAGATATGAGACAGATAGATAGATAGATATGAGACAGATAGATAGATAGATATGAGACAGATAGATAGATAGATATGAGACAGATAGATAGATAGATATGAGACAGATAGATAGATAGATATGAGACAGATAGATAGATAGATATGAGACAGATAGATAGATAGATATGAGACAGATAGATAGATAGATATGAGACAGATAGATAGATAGATATGAGACAGATAGATAGATAGATATGAGACAGATAGATAGATAGATATGAGACAGATAGATAGATAGATATGAGACAGATAGATAGATAGATATGAGACAGATAGATAGAATACAGAGCACTGAGCACTGTTACCATACACCCTGTCTCTCTCCATAGTAATATCCCCTCAGTCCTGGTAGTAACACTGCTGTGTGACTGATCATACAGAGCACTGAGCACTGTTACCATACACCCTGTGTCTCTCCATAGTAATATCCCCTCAGTCCTGGTAGTAACACTGCTGTGTGACTGATCATACAGAGCACTGAGCACTGTTACCATACACCCTGTGTCTCTCCATAGTAATGTCCCCTCAGTCCTGGTAGTAATACTGCTGTGTGACTGATCATACACAGCACTGAGCACTGTTACCATACACCCTGTCTCTCTCCATAGTAATATCCCCTCAGTCCTGGTAAACCTGTTAATAATAATAATCCCTATTTTTTTATGTTAATACATATAAGTAAAAATTCTTATTAATACAAAATGGAATAAGCAAAAGCACTTTTCTGAGCTACACACACACACACACACACACACACACACACAAAGAAGCCATTCAGTATTATCACTGGGCATGCCATCGGCCTTCAACATAAATGAATTAAAACACTCGTTTAGAGGCCTTTTCGGCTCCTGGTCCGTTCCGAAGCCTCCAATTAACTAAACCAAAAGAAAAGAAGATAAAATTCTTTCTACACCAGCGAAGATGCTGAACAGCCAGAAATGCTTCAATAAAGAGAAACACAATAGATTCATTTTTTCAATTGCTTTGCCATCTATAAGATGACACTTGCCAAGTCATTGCACCGCGTCTGTTGTCGCAGACTAATACAAAAAAAACACATTCGGGTTAAACCAGCCAACCCTGATAATGGTCCGGATTCCCGGCTACCTAATTTTCATCTTACATACATTGTTTTAAGAATTGAGCGACTATGCAGGAGTTGTAGATTATCGCTATCGACGTACTATTTCTGTACGTAGATTGCGAAAGCGCGGTCTTTAGACAGAAATGGTAAGTAGATAGCGTATATAAGCTACTGTGCACGTGTAGTAGCTCAATTCTTAAAACAACGTACGTAAGACAAACTACGTAACTGTAAATCCGGGCCAATAATACTAAATAATATATGTTATCCACAGTGCTAAAGACTAAATATTAAACATATATTTCTGGCTTTCGCATCTGCAAACCAGATGAATGGCCTCGCGCTTATAGAAGCATCAGACGTTAAACTGATCTCGCGCCACATCTCCGATTTCAACCAGCTACACGTAAAATGGCCGCTCTGTTCTCTACGAGATCATACGTCCGCGATGCAGTATATAAGAATAAAAAGACGAAACATTTTCAGGACATTTATATAGGAAAAATTGACGCGTTTTGACAAATCGCATCAATCTTCCCTAGAATAAAAGAGATTTGGAAAATGGGATTTGGGACAACGCTGTGACATTTTTTTATCAGTTTAAAGTAACGTTTGTCCTGTGTCTTCAGCCATCAACGCACAGTATGGAGATGTTTCAGGAAGAATACTACATATGATGACAGGGAGCTTTGTGTGTGCTAATGCCGGCTCGGGAAGGGTTTAGGTAGAAGCGGAAGGGGGAGGGATTTAGATTAACCGGGGAGGGCGGGGGGGGGGAGGAAGGCATTCTTGGTGCGCAGTTTCCTAAGGTACCTAAAACGGGGGCGTGTTAGGGGCTGGACTAACTCCCTCTTAAGTGTGAACACGGTCCAGTAATTTTAAGGGGGCGGGATATATATATGCTGGACGTTTTTATTATAACACTCTGTGCAAAGTTATGGGGGTTGCAAACACTTGCTCAATGCTTGCACTTTGCTTGCTCTAAAAACCATCTTTTTATCATATGACACAGATATGTAACAGGGTAGACACGCCAGGAGGGGTGCACATGGAGATTGATGATCTAGGTAGACTGGAGGAATGGTCCAGAGTGTGAAACTACAGTTTAAGGCCCAAAAAAAGCATTGTAAAACGCACTTGGGGCACAAAAGCGGGCCTTTGAGAAAGGGCTTTTTTCTTAGCCTGAAACGCGTCAGTAGAGCCGGCAGAAGGGATCCAGAGATTCCACTCCAAGGTTTGCAGCAGATACCAGTGGTATATACCTGGGTTTTTTACATATATACAGCAGCTGTAGCTACCTGCTATTAACGCCTTCACCTTGGTATGGACTTGAAACTTTTTTCTTGTTTTTTTACGTTTTGTTTTATGCTGAATAGACTTTGAATTTTATATATATATTTGTGTATCTAATAAATTGTTTATATTTTGTCTATTCCCGTGTTTCTGTCCCCTCATTGATGGCACAAGACTTCTTCACTTTTATCATCTACCCTACTACTGGAAGGCTATATATGGAATAACAGCTATAGTGGGTGACACCTGTAATAGAATTTATTTCTAATTACCAACACTTCCACTTACAGACCGCTAATGCTTGATTACCACACTTCATTAACCTTAACTCCACAGCCTAAGCCTAACCCTTCCATCTTCACAGCCTAAATTTCCCTGATCAACAGCCTACCCTTAACCCTCCTCTCTCCACAGCCTAAACCTCCATGCCCCACAGCCTAACCTTAACCCTCCCATCTACGCAGCCTAAGCTTAACCCTCTTCTCTCCACAGCCTAAACCTCCCTGACCCACAGCCTACCCTTAACCCTTCTCTCTCTGCAGCTTAAACCTCCATGCCCCATAGCCTAACCTTAAACCTCCCATCTCCGCAGCCTAATCCTAACCTTCCCTGTAACGCAGCCAAACTTTAACCCTCTCCCAACCCTGCTTGTCCAACAGCCTAAACCTTAACCTACCCCCCCCCCCTGAAGCCTAACCCTAACCTTCCCTGTATCGCAGCCTTACCTTAAGCCTCACCTAACCCTTTTTTCCCCACAGTCTATCCTTAACCCTCTCATTTCCGCAGCCTAACCCTAACCAGGGGGGTTGCCTCAGGTAGGGCTAATAGGGGAGAAGTGGCTGCTGGAGTTTATCCACGGGGAGACTGTTGAGGTCACCCGGCAGCAAAATCTCCCACACTCCCCCAGTGAATTACGTCGCCGTAACCAAAGATCCCGTTTGCATCACTTTTTGTCAAAATGGCGGCCAGTGCACATTACTAAGGAAATAGTACTTCAATAGTAAATAAGTAATTTAGGAGAAGGGGTGGTGCAGGCATCTAGTAGCGGGGTAAGGGTTATAGATACAGAGCCTCCAACATGACCCATTCCAGCAGGTACAAAATACTCTGCGTCTGAGCTTCCAACAATCAGTTACTACGGCAACTAGAGGTGTGGGTCGCCGCTGCAAACGGCCCTTTTTTTGAAAGGACTGTTTGAGATCAATTGCTTCTGCCTTGCAGAGGAAAAGCAATCAACCCATAGGAAACACTGCTGCTATGAATGGTAGGAATTTAACCCCAACCCTCCTTCCCCGCAGCCTGACCCTGAGACTCCCCTTTCCTTACTCTAACTCTAACCCTCCCTTCCCCGTAGCCTAACACTAAGATTCCCCTTTCCTTACTCTAACCCCAACCCTCCCTTCCCCACAGCCTGACCCTAAGACTCCCCTTTCATTACTCTAACCCTCCCTTCCCCGCAGCATGACCCTAAGACCCCCCTTTCATTACTCTAACCCTCCCTTCCCCACAGCCTGACCCTGAGACTCCCCTTTCCTTACTCTAACTCTAACCCTCCCTTCCCCGTAGCCTAACACTAAGATTCCCCTTTCCTTACTCTAACCCCAACCCTCCCTTCCCCACAGCCTGACCCTAAGACTCCCCTTTCATTACTCTAACCCTCCCTTCCCCGCAGCATGACCCTAAGACCCCCCTTTCATTACTCTAACCCTCCCTTCCCCACAGCCTGACCCTGAGACTCCCCTTTCATTACTCTAACCCTCCCTTCCCCGCAGCATGACCCTAAGACTCCCCTTTCATTACTCTAACCCTCCCTTCCCCGCAGCCTGACCCTACGACTCCACTTTCATTACTCTAACCAAAACCCTCCCTTCCCCCCACCCTGACCCCAC
>WWET01005180.1:26431-38348 GCA_011038615.1 Limnodynastes dumerilii
ACCCTGTCAGCACTTACCCCCCACCCCCCACAGACATACACACACACACACACACACACACACACATACATACAGACACTGTGTTTTATGTATATATGTATTATGTCTGTATGTGTGTTATGTGTGTGGCACCCACACACAGAAACACACATACAGACATATAATAATACATATACACAATCACATTGGATTGTTTAGTGTGGAGGGGTGGAACATCTTGTGTAATTGACAGGCTGGGACACTGAGGAGAGGACCTGAGATGAAGCAAGGGTAGCCATTACACTGCATGCATGTTCCATGCCAGTTACTGAACACAGTCATGCAGATATCTGACAACCAGGAAATTTCTTCTGATGAGCCTCTAAACCTCCCCTCTCCCCCCAACACTGCACTGCACTGCAATCTCTGCACTGCAGTTAGTGACATGGAGCATACATGCAGGCAGTATAGTGGCCACCCCTTCCCTCTCTGTTCCTCTCCTGGCTCCTACCCTGTTGGAGTCATGGCATTGAAAAGCATAAAAGATTTTTTCAGTGGTCAAAGTACTGAATCATCATCAAAATGACCACGGGTCACCATTAATGAAGGACATGAAAGCTCAGAGTCAGACCCTCACCCTGACCATCTCCATGTAGTGGAAACACCAGATGAAGGTGAGTTTTCTGTAAAATTAGGCTTGTTCATTCTGAATGCGTGCTCAGTAGCCAAGAATCAATTTCAAGCATCCAATTTAAAATGATTGAAGTGTATTTATGTAACTAGAAGTAATTTGATTGCCATTTTAAGATTATAATACTACTGTGCTTTATCTAAACCTAACAATGTGACTTGAATCTATGGATCCTGACTTCTTATGCAGTGAATGCGCACATCCACTGCGCGCATTGTGTGCATTATTTCCAGAACTGTGACATTTGTAACTCTGAATTTTATTGTAATTTTTTTTTTTTTTTGTATAAATGTTGTTCAGTTTAATGATTCTAATTTAACTATATGTATTATATACGTTCCGGTATTACTATATGTATTTTTGGTAAAGTGTAGCAGTAGATAATTCATACTGCTTTCTGAATTTTTTTTAGATTGTTATAACTACCAGATGTTATTTAATACAGCCTTAGCATACAGATTGATTAATTGGTTTATTAAACAAATGCTAAGTGTTCCGTTCATAAACATTTACTAGACAACTTATATTGATGAAAAACTATTCACTTTACTTTTACCCTGAATTTCATGCAGTGCATCCAGTAACAAACATGAGATATAGCCATTTAAATTTATATCATATACCATAACGTATAAATACATTTTTATAGTAAAATAAACAATTAAGCTGGCGTTGACAAACCCCAGAATCACTGATGAAAATTAACATATTTTATCAGTTAATTTCATATATTGTAGATATGCTATTTGCATATCTACAGTCACTGTCACAACTGTCAAAAATGACATGCAAAACACGAGAAAAGGGGGCTCCAGGCCCTATAGTAGTCCTTGTCCTTTGGCTCCCCTATGAAAATTTTCATTCCTATGCCCCTGGGTATGTCTACCTTTTATGTACATTATACACCTTCGCAATACAAGCATTTTTATGTGGGCTCTTTTTTTAGTTTTAGAATGAGTACGTGGGCACTTTTGTTTTTAATATTTACAGTTTTCTAAATATTGAGTTAGAAGAATCTGATGAAGTATTTCTTTTTCAGATTCTTGTACAATGTTCGAAGCTGACATCACGAATACAACTGATCCAACGTCTTCCCCTTCCCCGAATTTCCTATCAGCTTGGTATCTAATTAATTGTTACCTATTTTTATTATTACTGTGCCAATTCTAAAATGGTACCTGGCTGTAACTATTTTCAAAACAAAAGTATTGTACATTACCTACCTGCCAAAAAAATAACAATTTCCTTTTTAACTTATAATTTTAGATTACAATGCGATGATTGGCGACGACACGAATACAACTTATCCAAGTCCTTCCTCTTTACAGCATTTTCCCTCAGGTTCGTATCTAATTAATTCTATTGTGTTGATGTGTATGTGTTGTATTATATTTTATATGACATTGCATTATTTTAGGTTCTACGCCACTTCATAAATAGGATATTGGGAACTACAGGAAACGCTGAACCTTCAGAACTTAAAAAGTCATATGCTTTAAAAAATCCTTGGAAACCCTTACCAACTTACAAGTTCCCTGTCAGTAGGAAGAGGAATCTATGTTTCAAATGGAAATGGATGGATAACTTCCCCTGGCTGGTATACTCCGAAAAAGAGCAAGGAGCCCTTTGTAAAGTATGTGTATTATTTGGCACTACTCACAGGGGGCGGGGCAATCAGGCGTTGAGATCTCTTGTCACGAGTGCATTTTCTAACTGGAAGAAAGCTTTAGACACCTTTAAATCTCATGAAACGACACAGTACCATAGGTTTGCCAACGAAAAAGCCGCAAGCTTTCTTTTTTTTAAAAAATCTTTTTATTTTTATTTTGTAAAGTTTTAAAAGTTGTAACATTACAGTAATATAGGAAACATGAGGCAGTAAACAATGTAAGATAGTATCAATGCTAATACACATTTGTACATATATGCTATGGATACTAATGCAAACAGAAGATAATTACAATAGACAATATAAGATGGTATCAATACGTGTGCACATTTGAACATATATGCTAAGGATACGCCTGGAAGCATAAAATTATTACATGTTATTAAACACGAAAAGATTGCAATATATTACAATGATGGGGGTAAGGGGGAAAGGGAGGGAGAGGGAGGGGGGGAAAGGGGAGGTGAGAATACATCGGGGTAGATCCAGAACTACGTGTGCCGTACGTTTATTCGCGGAGCGTATTTTCGTGCGTGTAAATTCGCTACACTCCCCTCGGCACACCCCTTGCACGGACGTATTTTGTCAAGATACGCTTCCCTACCTTAACTTTTTCCAACGTAACCGCTGTCATACGCACGCGTACGTATGGGCTGAACGAATTTACGCAGCTAAGCACGCCCATACTGTACACTTTAAATACCACCCCCCGCCTACTTCACGTATTTCAGACGTATTTTCGAGTAACGTAAATTTGGAATGCCCACACGTAAGTATTTACGTGACACATACGTGAATGGCCCATACGTTCACAATTACGCTACGTTAATGTGCGTATTTTCTATGTTGCGCATGCGCAGTGCGTTCTAAACTGCGATTTTACGTCTCCACCACGCGTAAATTCGTTCGAAGCGTTGTTCTGGATGAGGCCCATCATCTTTAAAGCACATTTACAGGAGACCCGGCATTGATTGGTTGGTACTAAAATACCAGGGTGACCAAATACAGTGAAACTTATGAACTGTGTTATTGTGGAGGCTGGTAATGTATTCCATGGACGCCACATAACTGACTCTATTGATAAGGCAAGTAGTGTCGGGATTGTACAGGATTTCCACTTTCGCGTGATGAGGGTTTTTGTAGCATTGATGATATGAGTCCCCAACCTCAAATCCTGTCTTCATCATCCAAAACTCGATTCAGGTCACCCTCCAAAGCCGACTCGCATCTGAGATGGGCGTTTGAATCTGTAATAATGTATAATGTGGAAATGGTATCTTTTTGTACTGCCGAGTTCTTACAAAGATTTTCAAAAGGAGTATTCGCGCGTATTCTAGATTTCCTAGTTTGAGATTGAACGAACCCTTTAATTTGGAGGTATCTAAATAAGAGAGCGTTGGGAAGGTCATGTTTCCTTGAATTTCAGAGGAGGATGTAGGGGCAGAAGGGCCTAGGATGTGTGCAAATCTATCTATCTTGATAGCTATCCAAGGGGCGCTAATGCTCCTTTGAGAACCCTGTGGGAAGAGAGGGTGATCCCAGATAGGTGAGAGTGGAGAAGGGTATGGGCCTAAATGCCAGTTTAGCGTTAACACGGTCCCACAACTGGAGGGAGAATTGCGTGGTTGGGATGGTATAGGCAGAGGCCGGCCTATCCGCACGCGACAGCCATGGAAGAGAGCTCAATTAATAGAGTTTAGAAGGGAGGACTCAATGTCGACTCACTTCTTAGTGCCTGGGGTAGGTGCCAGGAAATAATATGGTTAAGTTGAGCGGCCTGGAAGTATTTGACTAGGATAGGCAGACCCAGTCCACCATTTGTTGTGCGTCTGGCTAAGTGTTCCCGATTGAGGCGGGGTTTTTTTCCCTGCCATACAAATTTGGAGCATTGTGACTGGAGAAGAGACAACACCGAGGAGGGGACCGAGATTGGGAGGGTCTGAAAAAGATAAAGCAAACGTGGGAGCAGATTCATTTTCAAAACATTGATTCTACCAACCCAAGAAATATATTGATCTTTCCATCGGTCCAGATCCTTGGTCAAAGCAGTCAGCATGGGGGAATAATTATCTTTGTATAAGGAAGAGTAGTTTTTAGTGATCATGATCCCTAAATATTTAATTTGGTGGGGACGCCCCATGTAGTGGGACATGTAAGGCCAGGGCTTCGGATTTGGAGTTATTGATTTTATAGCCAGATAGCTGACCAAATCTGTCGAGTGTTGCCAAGAGATTGGGAATGGAAATAGTTGGATTTGTCAAAGTGAGCAGAATGTCGTCTGCAAATAGGGATAGTTTATACTGGGATGAGCCCAGTTGGACACCTGAGATATCTGGATTCTTTCTAATCATTACAGCAAGTGGCTAAATACATAACGCAAAAATTAGCGGTGACAGTGGGCACCCCTGTCTGGTGCCATTGCTTAGGGTAAAGGATTCAGATTGAATAACATTAGTAAGGACCATAGATGACAGACGCCTTTTCTGCGTCCAAAAATAAATCACAGAGGGGGTTTGATGAGTGTTGATATAATGGATAAGATTGATGGTCCTCCGGGTGTTGTCCGATGACTGTCTAGAGGGGATGAATCCCACTTGATCTGGGTCAACAAGAGTGCCCAAGGCTCCATTCAACCTAGTCGCTAAGACCTTTGCGAACAGTTTGAGATCAGTATTAATCAGTGAAATTGGTCTAAAACTGGCGCAAAGTGTGGGATCTCTCCCAGATTTGAGAATAACCACAATTTTAGATCTGGTAGAGTCTGGATGAAATTTACCATTATGTAAGATGGAATTAATAAGGGAGGTAGCGTGGGTGATTAAAGTATGGGAGAAAGTTTTGTAATATGCCATGGGGAATCCATCCGGGCCAGGGGCTTTGGACGGTTTCTGACTTTTTAGTGCCAACAAAACTTCCTCTTCGGTGATGTCTTTGCTGAGCATATCTGCCGAGTCAGAGTGCAACTGTGGGAGGTTAAGTGATGTAAGGTAATCCTGAGTTTCCCTCAGCAGGCGCGAGTTCTCCAAGGTGGGGTGGAGATTGTACAGTTTCTTGTAATAGGCCTTAAAAATGTTATTAATCTGTGTTGAGTTATAATGTATTTTACCCTGAGTGTCCCTGATAGAGCCTATAGCTTGTGCCGCTTTTTTAGCCTTAAGTCTATTGGCCCGGAGGGTGTCAGCTTTGTTACTTTTATCATAAAACATTTGGCCATTCCAGCGGAGAGATCTCTCAACCTGTTCCGCAAGTAAGTTAGAAAGTTTGGCACGTTTGGCATTAAGCTGGGTCAGAGTCAAAGGGGATAAGGTACGTTTGTGTTCTTTATCCAGATCATATATCTGAGTAGAGAGGGTCTGCATTAGAAGATAACGGGTTTTTTTGCGGTGAGCTGCATATTTTATGATTTCCACTCTGATTACAGCCTTATAGGCCTCCCAGATCGAAGATTGGGAACACTCGTCTGATGAATTTAACTCCAAATAGTCTTTCAGTGTATCCTTGATGAGGGTTTGGAAATGGGGAATTTTTTATAAAGTTTCATTCAGCCTCCATTGTGTTCTGCCTAATTTATGTTCTAAAATATCAGATTGTACTGACACAATAGAGTGATCGGACCAGACATTAGGGTGAATGAGAGAGCTGGTTATTGTCTGAATTAAAGAGGCACTACTAAGAAGTAGGTCAATCCGCGAATAGCTATCATGAGGGGATGAATAGAAAGTAAAGTCTTTCTCTGTTGGGTGCAGTGATCTCCACGTGTTAAACAGGCCGGCCTCTCGTACATGTCTGTTCAGTGATCTAGACCCTGGCACTAGGGTTGAGCCCGACCTAGAGCTAGTTTTGTCTAGGTGCTGCGAGAGTACCGTGTTAAAATCACCCCCTACCAATGTGTGACCTTCTCTAAATGAGTGTAATCTGGAGAAAAGAGTATGAAAAAAGCCCGCGTGATGTTGGTTGGGGGCGTAAACATTTACGAGGGTAAGCTGGGATGGGCCTATGGTACCTTTGAGGAGAATATAACGACCCTCCGTGTCCGTCTTGGTGTCAGTGGGTATAAAAGGGACCGTAGCTCGAATCAGAATGGCGACTCCGTTTTTCTTGGAAGGATGGCTCGAATATATAGCCGTAGGATAGAATGAAAGGGATAGATGATTTCCGTACTTAAAGTGTGTCTCCTGTATGAAAATAAAGTCAGCATTTAGCTTATCAATCGTTTTAAAAAGGAGGAAGTGTTTTTGGGGAGTATTAAGACCCTTGGCATTCAGAGTTACAAAAGTTTGAGGCATTTCGTTATAGTTGTTAGACTAAAGATTGGGAGTTATGTAGGATGGTGACGATCCCTGGGTAGTGGGATGAAGGGAAGGGGAGGAAAAAGGGGGGATGGAATAATGAAAAAGCTCCCCGGGGAGGAGCCCCACTACTGTGACTGAGTCCTAAAACAGGAAGGACTCCGACGGGACCAACCTAAAGTGGTGTGCAATAAACGATAAATAAGGTTATCCCACGCCTGGAATGTACCAGGTAAAATGTCCCTAAAGCTGGGGGGTTGGTCTAGACTGTTCCTAAGAAAACTAGTTCTTAGTTACACCCATGGCACCTTTAATAAAGTTAGAGGCAATAATATTGTACTAACACAAAGAATTTACATACTAAATACTCTAAAGATATATATAAAGCTCTAGAATAAACATATCTGGAAAACAAAAACCTTGAAACAAGCAAAGATATGCCATATAGTAATCAACGAAAACCGTTATACATTACGCTAATACAAGAGTCCGATATTAAACCAAAGGATCAGACGACGTTTCTGGAAATTTTCCAGGCGTCTGGATGAGTCGGAGCTTGCGCAAAAGTGAGCGGCCTTCTTCAGGTGTCTTAATGCTCTGCTGTCTGCCGTTGACTTCCACCACCAGACGGAAGGGGAAACCCCAATTATACTTGTAGCCGTGCTCCCGGAGTGGGGCTGTAACGTCCTGCATCTCTCTCCTCTTGGCTATAGTGGAGGGGGCTAAATCTTGATATATTTGAAGCTTGCAGTTCTCGAAAATGATGTGGGTTTTTGATCTACTTGCCGCAGTGATCTGTTCTTTAACTCTGAAGGAGAGGAGTCTGAGTATGACATCTCTTGGAGGGTCGGAGTCTGGCGGCTTAGGACGTAGCGCTCTGTGTGCTCTTTCTATGTGGACGGTTTGGGCTGCCAGGCCTGGAACTATATATTCAATTGACGTATAAGGAGAGGTTGAAGATCCCGGTTCCCTATTGATTCCGGCACATTACGGATCCTTAAGTTATTTCTACGCTCCCTATTCTCCAAGTCCTCATTTTTCTCCTTGAGGATTTCAATTTCCCTACTTAAATAAATCATGTCTTGCTCCATATTTTCTTGCTGTTTCGTAATTTTTTCGGTTGTTTGTTCTAATGAAGTGGTACATTGAGAAAGGGAAGCGATATCTGAACGTAGTTCTCCAATCGCCTTTTGCAGCTCGGACGAGAAAGAGTTCTTAAGATCAAGGAGCATGGCTTGTATATTGTGGATGAAGGTGTGAAGGTGTGAAGTCCATATCTTCTTATTGGTCAGGTTCAGCTTGTGATTCAGGGGAAGCTCCAGGATTTTTGTCCTTCCTGAAAAAATGTTGAGTTATTTCGAATGTACCCCTTCTGGGGTTGCGTATCGGTGCTTTGTTCAAAATTAAGACAAGGGTTATTGCAAACCAGTAGAATAAGGCAGGTAAAAGAATTCTTTGTGAGGCTAAAGGTACCACGGGTGGGAAAGTTTGTTACATTAACATTGAAAGTTCAGTGATTGCATTCAACAATTCTGGCTATTGCGTGGGCATGAGTCCCTGCGATGAGATCCGCGGAGGAGAGCCCAGGTAAAAGAACAACAAATGGGAGACCAGAGGTAGAAGATATCCAAAAAATACAGTCACAAATTTGAAGCAAGGTACACTCAAAAAGCTGCTAAATCTCTGGATTATTTACTGTTAAAGCTCTTTAGGGTGTAATGTTGCCCTCTGGTGGTGGATGATGATAACACACTTATTTGAGTTAATTGAAAAGTGTGATTCCAGATAAAGGAAAATAGAAAAAAGAAAAAAAACAAACAAAAAAAACAGTAAATTTACTTAGGGGTGAAAAACAGTCCAGGGGGGCAGAGAGGGCACAGTAGGGGATAATGCAGGTGGGGGGAGAAGCTGTAGAAAGGTAAACTCTGCTGGCCTTTCTCTGGGGGAGCAGGCAGACATGCAGTACTGAAGGATCACAGTGGATCACAGCAGGTGGCCAAGGAAAGGAAGGCACATCAATAGTGGAAGCCAGGTAGGTATGGGTGACAGAGGCTGCAGAGGGGTAGAATGCCACCTCAGTGCTGTCAGCCATCCCGCAGTACCTCTGCGCAGGATAGCTCTTCTGAAAGGACAGCAAGATGGCGGCCAGATCTTCACCATGCGGTCCCCCAGCACAGGACACAGCAGCGTGGGCTTCTCCAACCTCCCCAACAAAAGAGGAGCTAGCACAGCAGTGGGGACGTCAGTGGGAGAGCAGAGCCGCCGGCGATACTTCCCAGCGTCACCGTGTTAATTGCCCCACAGGCAAGTGGGCCGCGACAAGGAGAGGCCCAATGGGAGGTGCAGGTACGGAATAGCCACAACGTTGCCGCGTGTGTGTCTCCCACACTGACGGGCAGCCCTGGTAAGGGCTGTCAGGGGTACGAATCCGAGGCAACGGGAAAGTCACAGGAGATGCAGCAGGAGCTCAGCTCCAAGGCTAGACCACGCCCCCCCAGCCGCAAGCTTTCTTTCCATTACAGAAGGTCGCAGCCTTGATGTTTGTGAATCACTTATTATTGAGAAAAAGAAAAAAGCCCATGAAAACAGAGAAAAGCTGAAATCAATAGCTAGAACAGTAATTTTTTGTGGACGCCAAAATATTCCCCTGCGTGGTCACTTTGAAAAGGGCAAGATAGGTCTTGAAGAGCCTGAAGAAAATGATGGCAATTACAGAGCATTGCTGCGTTTCAGAGCCAACGCTGGTGATGCGGCCTTAAAAACCCATTTAGCAGGGCAAATACATGGTTCCAGGGCTATGTTTACTTCCCCCAAGATCCAGAACAAAATAATCGCCTCATGTGGATCCATAATCCAGAGGTGAATCGTTGATAAAATGACAGGATCATATTTTTCCATGATAGCTGACGAAACACAGGACATTGCAAGGCATGAACAGTTAGCCCTGTGTGTTAGGTATGTGGATTGTTCCTCCGGGAAGGCAACCATTTGCAAGCATTTTCTGGAGTTTGTTCACGTCAGAGAAATGACTGCTGAAGTTCTTGCCGCCACAATAATTCAGCACTTAGATGCGTTAGGTCTCAACCTAAATAACATGGTTGGGCAAGGCTTTGATGGGGCCGCCGTAATGAGTGGGTGCCTTAAAGGTGTTCGATCGAGAATAAGCGAACTATACCCCAAAGCCCAATTCGTACATTGTGCTTCCCACTCCTTAAATCTAGTGCTGGCTCGTTTGTGTGAAATACCACAAATTTGAAATTTTATAGGAACCGTGAAAAGCCTAATTCATTTTTTTCATTTATCTCCACTTAGGGATGGCATTCTCTCGGACATATCCGAAGAAACCGGGTGTCCACATAGTAATCTTATTTCTTTATGTAAAACTCGTTTTGTCGAGAAGCAAGCGGCTATGTCGAGATTTGTAGAAATGTACCCAGCCATCATAAATAAATTAGAATCCGTGCGCCGACTAAACAGAGATTTTTCACCTCAAGCGTGCCAGTTATTGAAGGCCATTGAAGATGGCGAATTTATCGTCTCTCTCCTCAACCTTCATAAAGTGTTCTTACTGACAAATTTGTCAGTTGCAATCCATAAAATGGATCTTGATTTATGTGAAGGTCTGCAATACGCGACATCAGTAAAGAGCGCTATTAAAGAGACGAGGAGTGAAACAAAGTTCGCCGAAATTTTCAGCAAGTCGGCTGGTGGTGCTATATGCCCACCAAGGGTAGTATCGCGGCAGGCACATAGATCAAATGTTCCCGCTCCTACCCCCGAAATTTATTTCCGATGGTCGGTGTTTTACCCTTTTCTAGACCATGTGGTGGAGGAGCTGGAGAGTCACCTCTCTCCTCATTTCAAAATTGTAGGAGATTTACAGCTTCTTCTACCTAAATATTTAAAATGTAACGACGGTGATAAAGTTAACAGTAGGCTATTTTCTAGTGCTCAAAAGTTTTTGAACCACAACAATAATGAAGAGTTTAAGGCCGAGCACTTGTTGTGACAGAAACACTGGTTGCGTCCGACAGCCTCTACAGAACATGTTGCAAGCTCTGTGGTAGAGGCAATTGACAACTGCAGTGAGATATTTTATCCTTCCATCCACAGGTTATTGATTGTACTAGCCACCCTTCCAGTTACAACATGCACAGCTGAGGGGTCTTTCTCAACCTACCTCCGAAATACCATGGGTGAGTCGTGTCTTACAGCACTCGCTCTGATGAACATCCACCGGGACATAACAATTCCTCCAGAGGAGGTTATTAGCCAACTTGCAGTAAAGAGAAAAAGACTGAATTTAATTTTGTAATTATTATTTTGTGTTATTAAATAAAAATTGTAAGTATTATAATTTTAAATTGTTTTGTAATGGTTTCATGGGTGAGTCTTACAGCACTCGCTCTGATGAACATCCACCGGGACATAACAATTCCTCCAGAGGAGGTTATTAGCCAACTTGCAGTAAAGAGAAAAAGACTGAATTTAATTTTGTAATGTAATTATTGTATTAGGAAATAAAAATTGTAAGTATTGTAATTTTAAATTGTTTTGTAATGGTTTTGTGTCTTGTTGAAAACTTAGGTAAAGGTAATATTGTAGTAGCTATAGGTTTAGGTAGCACAGTGTAGGTATACCTAGTAGTACCTAGTAGTAATACATTTTTGTAAAAAAAACTGATAAAATGGAAAAGAGAAGAGAGCAGCAAACGTTGGTAATAAGGTATTTTTTAAAAATTAAACAATTGTGTATACTCATAATTGTCTTGTAATTGTTGTTGTTTTAGTTTAGTTTTACTTTGTCCAAGTTAGTAGTCTATAGGAGTCTCTGAACCTTATGATATGTACATACTTACCTACCTACATAAATAATGCAATTGAATTAGTTATACATGAATTTGAACACTCGTAATATACATAACTACTATACTTGCCTAATACTGTCTATAACTCATTTCGCATGTTATTATTATACTTACCTATCTTCCTATCTTTTGCCACCCAAAACCCCCCCATGAAAAAGCTATAACTACGCCAGTGTATATATATACACACACACACACGCACATGCAAACTGTGGTTATGGGAAACAACACCTGCATCAACAGGAGTCAGCTCCAAAAGATAAACAAATTATATAAAAACAAAGGACCTGATTCAGAATTACGTTTGAAATGCATGCGCAACTTAAGAATGCATGTAAAATAAATACGTCTATAAAGAACGTAAACAAGCACGGAAGATAATAGGAACACCCAGGGCCGCCATCAGGGGGTAACAGCCAGGC
>WWET01005180.1:39441-58649 GCA_011038615.1 Limnodynastes dumerilii
AAAGCATCACACCCACTGCAATGCACCAGAGCAGACATCCTATGTTTTTTGATGGAAAAAAATCAGCAAACTTTGCTTTACCAACAAATCACACAACTACTTTTAAATGGGCCCAAATCCTGGCTAAATCCAGTTCAAACTCCAGTTACAACTCCAATATGCTTTGAAAACCAATGCTTAGAAATCTAGGCTATGCAATTCAGGCAGGTTAGACCTTGGCAGGTTCAAACTAAACCACCTTTATATAACACCCAATGACCTAATCAATTACCACAGCTGGCTAATTAACTACAAGAATAAAAAAACAAAAAACTATCTTTTAAACCTTACCCAGAAAAATTAAACCAAACAGCAACAATAAATATAATATGCAACAAGCTTCCCCTAATGCACAGAAACCAAAAATACTAAAGTATTAAAATATAAATACAAAAGAAAGACAATACTTTACAATTGTACAGAGGCTTTGTTAAACTAGGCCCACTCAGTTGAGGTTACCTGTGGAAAAAAAAGCAAATAGTGATGATATTGTGATGAACTCCAGTTACAACTCCAATATGCTTTGAAAACCAATGCTTAGAAATCCAGGCTATGCAATTCAGGCAGGCATCGATCTTACGATTGTGCTATTGAACTCGTCAAAGATGCTAAGCTGCCTAAGGGGAGGTTGTTCTCTCTCTCTCTCTCGTCCTGAAGCATTGGCAATGGATGAATACATACAGGAAAACCTCAAGAAGGGGTTCATTCGGCCTTCCAAATCCCCAGTGGGAGCGGGATTTTTTTTTTTGTTGGAAAGAAAGATGGATCTCTCAGACCCTGTATCGATTATCGGGCATTAAACCAAATCAGTATTAAAAATACATATCCTCTGCCTCTAATCTCTGACTTGTTTCATCAACTACGGAACGCCATCATATATACGAAGATTGACCTCCGTGGCGCATACAACCTCATCAGGGAGGGAGATGAGTGGAAGACTGCGTTTAACACTCACTCTGGCCATTACGAGTATCTTTTCATGCCGTTTGGGCTGTGCAATGCCCCAGCTGTTTTTCAAGATTTCATCAATGATGTCCTGCGGGATTTCCTCAGAAAATTCATAGTGGTCTATCTTGACGATATTCAGATTTTCTCTCCCTCCCTGAAAGAGCACCGTGTTCACGTGAAACAAGTTTTATCATGCCTACGGGAAGCCAAACTGTATGCGAAGTTGGAGAAATGCAAGTTTGAGGTTTCTCGCGTCATCTTCTTGGGATACATTATTTATCCTCAGGGATTTGCCATGGATCCAGACAAGGTCAAAGCGATCCTGGAATGGAACCAGCCCACAGACCTCAGAGCTATCCAGCGTTTCATGGGGTTCTCCAACTACTACAGTGGTTTCATCAAGGCATTCTCCATCCTAATGGCTCCCATTGCTGCTCTCACCAGAAAAGGGGCGGATCCAACCAGGTGGCCGCCTAAAGCTCTTAAATCTTTCCAAAACCTCAAAGTGGCCTTCACTGCAGCCCTCATTCTGACTCATCCTAATCCGGATCTGCCGTTTCTTATTGAAGTCGATGCATCTGACATAGGGGCAGGGGCAGTTCTGTCACAGAGGAATTCTCAAGACTCCAAATACTATCCATGTGCTTATTTCTCCAAACAGTTCTCTCAAACTGAGAAGAATTAAGATGTGGACAATCGAGAGCTATTGGCCATAAAGATGGCCTTTGAAGAATGGAGACATTGGTTGGAAGGCTCTGTACACAAAATTGCGGTCCTCACGGATCATAAAAATCTTGCCTACATTCAAACAGCTAAATGTCTCAATCTCCGTCAGGCCCGCTGGGCTCTGTTCTTCACGATATTTAATTTCAAGATTACGTACAGACCTGGTTCGTTCAATCACAGGGCTGATGCTATGTCACGATCATTTCTTCTTGAACATGGTCCCTCCCCCCCTCCTCTACCCATTGTGGATTCATCAGTCATTCTGACGGGACTCACTCAGGACCTTCAAACTGAATTGGAATCTGTACAAGACCAAGCTTCCAATCAGAGACCTACGGGTCGTTTGTTTGTCCCGGTGAAGTTCAGGAAAAGGGTACTGACAGAAAGTCACTCTTGCAGATCCTCGGGGCACCCAGGTATCCAGAAAACATTGAAGATCCTGCTTCGCTCTGTCTGGTGGCCATCTATGTCCAGGGATGTCAAAGAATTTGTAGACTCCTGTCCTTTATGTGCCAGGAACAAAACACCCCGGACACCGCCTATTGGTCCGCTCTTACCGCTGCCTATTCCTGATTGTCCATGGACACACTTGTCCATGGATTTTATCACGATCTCCCAGATTCCCAAGGGTTCACCACGGTCTGGGTGGTGGTATACAGGTTCAGCAAGATGGCACACTTCATACCTTTGCAAGGACTTCCTAATGCTCAAATGTTGGCTAAGTTGTTCATCAAACACATCTTCAGGCTTCATGGACTGCCCAGGGAGATTGTGTCGGATCGAGGATCACAATTTATCGCTGCCTTTTGGAGAGCATTCTGCAAGAACCTGGGAATCAAGATCAATTTATCTTCCGGATATTCACCCTCAATCTAACGGACAGACCGAGAGTGTCAATCAATCCCTGGAGTAATATTTACGTTTCTATGTTTCCTCATATCAAAATGACTGGTCTAAAAATATCCCTTGGGCAGAATTTGCATACAACAATGCTTATCATTCCTCCACCACTATTTCACCATTCTACTGTGTCTATCCTGTTCTACCACCCCAGACCCATTGTCAGAACTACCATCAAAAAGATGAGACATATTTGGGAAAAAGTCAACCGAGCTTTGCGATCCGCGGCATTCAGAACCAAGACCAGAGAGGATCAACATCGATCTATGTGTAAATTCAAGGTTGGACAGATGATGTGGCTTTCCACTAAGATTATCAAACTCAAACAACCTTCCAGAAAATTGGGACCACGTTTTATCAGGCCATTTCCCATTGTGAAGAAGATCTTTACCACGCAATCTAAGAATTCCACCCACATTTCACGCCTCCTCTTAAAACCAGTCAGATGTTCGGAAAAATCCAAGCCACGCATGAATACTAAAAAGAATTCTTTTATTATCAATAATGAAGAAGAATTTGAAGATTATTCTGCATTGCAAAAAGGTCCGTAATAAAATCCTCTACCTGGTCCATTGGAAGGGTTATGGGCCAGAGGAAAGATCCTGGGTACCTGTCAAAGACTTACATGCTAACAGATTGAAGAAACTCTTCCATCAGAAATTCCCCAACAAACCTGGCCATAGGGGTATCATAACCCCTTGTTTAAGGGGGGGGGGGTACTGTTACACTGCCGTGTAACGGTAAAACTTCTGTGTCTGTCCCGTCCCGCGCTGTTCAGCTTACATCTGTTCCATGGCGGGCTTCTCTGGAGATCCCCCTGCCGACGGCCTGCATAGTTACAGCGTCATAGTTACCTTTCCACGTGGTGCCGCTTCCCCGTTCAGCCGCACGCTCTGCATTCACTTCCTTTATGTGTTCCTGGTTACCAGGGGAATGCTTCATCGTCAGGGGGGGCTGTTCCTTGGCTGTCCTATCAGGGGTCAGCAGATACTTTATCAGTCCTTCCTGTCTGCATTCCCACGCCGGTTATAGAGTCTGGTGACCTGCTACTTACCTTGTGTACCTAGTGCTTCCAGCCTAGTGATCTGACCGTTGTTTGACCCACTTACCTGACTTGATTCCTTCCTCAGTTCCCCTTGTGTATTCTGCCCTGGTTCTCGTCCCTCTTTGTACCTACCTTTCCTTTAGTACCTATTTATCCCTTGAGTGCCTGTTTATGTTACCTCTTCGGAGGTCCCGCTGCGTGAGTGAGTGTGCACAAGTCCTAGTGTATCTTGTCCTGTCCCGCGAACATTCTTCTGTCCTTCGTGCTGGGTTTAGTGTTGCTCGTAGTCTGTCGCAGTCCGGTCTCTTCCGGACAGGCTCTACTTACCTGACTGCTCTCATCCCCTCTGTCTGGTATCCACTCCGGGTTTCCCTTTCTCTTCCTCGAGTTGGGTTCAACGGGGCCCGTCCAGGCTATTGGGCCGCCACCAAATCCATCCCCACCATCAGGGGCTCTTTTGAAAACCCCCCGATAGTAGAGTCTCCGTGCTCCGGTAACCCACTCGGTCACTACCTCTCTCTTTTCCGTGGCCACCTTGGTTCTCTCTCCGAGGTAAACCCAGGGTGCCACTCCAATCTACTACCTTTTCCACGACCAGGTAAACCCGGAGTGTCGTAACACTTGCCTTTTGAAATATTATAAAGGTGTTCTTGGAATCTAACTTTAAGTAGTCTTGAGGTCTTTCCTATGTAAATTTTATTGCACTTGTACTCAATAAAATAAATAACTGATTTTGTATTGCAAGTAAAAAAATCTATTATCTTGTACATAGTGTTATTGACTTTAAACTTGGTCATTTTCATAGGACCTTTAACTTGTTGGCACATCTTGCACATTCCACATCTATGGAAGCCTTGTGTTTTTATCCCAATATCTTTCTTACTTTCAAAAGCACTTTGTACTAATTTGTACTAATTTGTCCCTCATGTCCCTACTTTTATCCCTATATAAAAGTAGGGTATCTAGGGAGAAGGGGCCGTATTCAGACCTTTACCGATATGAACTGCTGCGCATGCGCAGTAATTTTGTTACGCTATCTACGTTACTTTTTGCAGCGTCTTTAAGACCATGTATATGCAATGCGGCCGGAGGTCTGAATACAGCCCAAGGTTTTTAAGTACCGGGTATTTCAATAAAATAGGCCAATTAGTATTAAAGACCTTTTCAATTTTTTTATGATCATTATTGAACTGTGTAATAAAAGAAAAATTTAAATTCTCCTGTCCTCTATTTTTCTTCTTATTGTTAGCTTGTAAAATATCTATTTGTCTAATTTTCCCTGTTTCTTGGGCTTTAATATGAAGTTCGGTATCTGGATATCCCTTTTCCCTGAACTTGTCTATTAAACCTTCTGCCTGACTTTGATATATTGCATCTTCTGTGCAATTTCTCCTAAGTCGTTTAAATTGGCCTGTTGGGATTCCCTTAAGCCAATTTTTATGATGTCTACTATTAATTTCGATATAGGAGTTGGCATCTGTAGGTTTGAAGTAGGTGCTGGTGTTAATTTTTCTTTCTTTTGGATAAATGTTCAAGTCTAGGAAGTTGACTAATGTTTGGCTAATAGAGAACATGAGGTGAATATTTAAAAGATTGGCGTTTAAATATTTGTAAAAAAGGTTAAATTTTTCTTCTGTCCCTCTCCAAATAAAAAGAATATCGTCTATGAAGCGCCACCAGGAAACCAGATTCTCCCCAAAGTCATGACCACTCTAAACGTGTAATTCTTCCCATTCTCCCATAAAAATATTTGCATAACTAGGGGCGAATCTGGTACCCATGGCGGTGCCTTGAACCTGCAAGTAAAATTTCCTATTAAAATAATTATGTGTTAAAATAAATAAAATGCCATCTAAAATCAATTGTTTTAAATCTTCATTATACTCTCTATGTGCTAGGCTCCTTCTAATAGCTTCGACTCCATCTGTATGTTTGATAATAGTGTACAAGGAGGTGACATCCCCCGTTACTAAGAAAAAAAACTTCCTCCCATTTTATATTATTACGTTTTTTTAAAACATCACCTGTATCTTTAATAAAAGACTTGTTTTTTAAAACCAAAGGTTGTAGATGATGATCTATGAACTCAGATAAATTGGCCGTGATGGAGTTAGTGCCCACTATAATTGGTCTACCTGGTGGATTAATAGTACTTTTATGTATTTTTGGGAGCATATACATAACTGGGATACTAAACTCCTTAATATCTAGGTATGATTTTTCTGAGCTTGTAAGGGTGCCTTTGTTAGTATATTGGTCAAGGAGGGTGGTTAATTTCTTTTTAACATTAGAGGTAGGGTCTCCCTTCAGTGATTTATAAGTTCCTAAGTCGCTACGTTGTTTTATTATTTCTAGTTCATAATCCTCACGATTCTTTATTACCACTCCTCCTCCCTTATTAGTCGGTTTCATTATAATCGCTGCATTTTTTTTGCAGGTCCTTTAATGCCTGTTTTTCCTTTTTGGTAAAATTGGGCATTCTATATTTGCTATGTTTATCCTCTATTTTTGAGAGTTCTTCTGTTACTATCTTACCAAAACTTTTTATAAAACAGCCTTTTATGTGCTTGGGATAAAAATTAGATTTGTTCTGAAAAATATTTCTTTGTTATCCTTATCAATAGTATTTAAGGGATCCTTTTCTTTGTGAAAAAATATTTTGATAGTTAGTATGAATTATATATAGGTTAAATGGATAAGATTTAAAAGAAGGGAAAAATTTAAGAACTTTCTTTAAGACCCTACACTCTTCTTCTGTTAAAATATGATTACTTAAATTAAAAATACCATCATTTTTTCGGGGGGTCTTTTCTGCATGGGGGACAATTTTATCTTCTTCTATGGGGTCCCCTTCTTTTTCCTTATTTTTGCCATTCTTTTTGCCCCCTCTGTTAAAATAAGGGTACTCATTGTAACCCCTTCTGTCATAGTATCCGTCATTTCTTCTGTTATCATAATAGGGGGTTCTCTGTCTCCTTTTCCTCTATCATTATGTGAGGGAGTGTGTGTGTTGGAAATATTAGATTTGATCTCTTTATCATAAATATCTTTTGTACCTTTGTTAGGATTTTTGTCATTTGAATTTGTGTTAGTTT
The DNA here is from genome assembly GCA_011038615.1 of Limnodynastes dumerilii. Taxonomy (NCBI): domain Eukaryota; kingdom Metazoa; phylum Chordata; class Amphibia; order Anura; family Limnodynastidae; genus Limnodynastes; species Limnodynastes dumerilii. The sequence goes on from WWET01005180.1 coordinate 46,195, forward strand.
TTCTTTTTTCATTTTTCTTACTGTTATTTTGTTTTTCTTTTTTCTTTATTATTTTATTTTGTTGCTTTTTCTTGCCCTCATGGGTTGTTGGTGTAATCAAATTCCCTGAGCGGACTAAAATATGTATTTCTCTATCTCTCACAATCTTATTGTGTTTTTTCAGAAATAATTTTTTTTCATTTTTTTTTATTCTGAATTGAATCATTTCCTCCAGTTCTAAATACTCATCTAATTCTGTGAACGGTAGTATTTGGGTTTCTAATTTAGCTATAGCTTCTTCTAAAAAATGTAATTTTTCTCTTTAATGATAAGATTCATTAATGAGAAGGAGTAATCCTCAATGATTGCTCTCCATTCTTTTTTAAAATATTCATTACTAGAATTAAAGGAAGGTTCTTTTTTAATCCTAAATCCTTTCGGGATGATTTGTTCAGCCTCGTATTTTTCCATAGCTGTAATCTCCCACCACAATTTATTCTCTTTCAGAAGGACTTTTTCAAATTTTTTCATAATAACATCTAAGTCCTCTTCATTAGGTTCTATTTTGGATTCATGATCATTGATGATAGGTGATCTATCGGGGGTCCTACTTTTAATATCAAAAACTTCATCAATAATTTTAAAACGATTAATTCTATGTGCAAACGTTATAGCACCGCCTTGTATCACAAGTGGAAAGCAGCAAACTGGAACACAAAAAGATGGAGACAACGGCACTTATGGTTTAGGGTATAAAGCAGTTAAACAAACCTGAGGATTTTTCCATCAATTCCTCAAGAAATAGATAATAAAGAAAAATGTGCAGGTGTAAACCGCTGTGAAAATATGGAATCAAACAACGGGGTAGTGAAGGGGATGTGGGAGGCACTTAGTGAAAGTAAATATTGAAAAAATAATAGGTGACTAAGGGGAATACCTGATGGGTTGGATGGGAGTGTGTAAAATAAATATACTTCTAATGGTGATGATTGGCAGCGAGAATTTTGCCCCAAAAATATAAAAGAAATAAATTAGAAAAATAAACTTAAACAAATAATTAATTAAATAAAACTAGTAAAAAAAAAAGTAAACCTTTAAGTAGGATCGATAAGTGTTCCGTATAGAGGTCCAAGCTAGAATGAGTCAATAGTTTCTAAGATACACTTTAAATGTACTGTCCTTCTCTCATTGTGAAATGTGTACAGACGTAAGATAATGCGTGAGCTTACACACCAATGAATTTCACACTGCCTTTTCCAATCTCTGTGCTGCGGCGTCCTGTCAGAGATCAATGCGGATGGCCGGAGAATTGAATTTCTGAACAGCTGTTTCTTTCGGGCTGTTCTACAGGACAAGTCTGGATGCCGTTGCCGGGAAGATGTTGAATCTTTCTCCCTCCATGTGCAGCAGACTGTTTCTAAGAGAAGCCCGCGGCTCTCCCCTCCGACAAACGGCAAAACAATGATGAAGATAAAACAATATTTATTAGATAGATAAGTAAAATAAATAAATAGGATAAATAAATAAATTGATTGCACAATAAAAGGTACTACCCACCTAGGGTAGCACTGCTAAGCTCTAGATGTTAGAAGTCCCGGGAAAGAGCTAAAACGGTGCTAATTAGCAGCTGGAACTGGGAGATAACTTCAAAGGCAAAAAAGACAAGTACCCCGCTGACACGTTTCAAATCCTATGCGATTCTTTATCAAGGCAAAAAGGGTACTTGTCTAGAGGTGGGTTTATATAAAGTCAGATGTTGTAATAACCAATGAAAAAATAGAGATAAAAAGCCCTTCAAATTCAAATTCAAAGTTAAATACAGAGTAATACATATTAAAATGTGTACCATTTATAACAATCATTAATAATAATAAAAAAACATTTTGCTACTACCACAAAAAAAGATGGGGGAATTTCTCTTTTTCCCATTCTACTAGACTAACACAAATAAAATAAAATAAAATAAATAATCATATTTGTATAAGGATGATAGTAAATAGGTCATAATATATCTAATTTGCTTATTCCACTGAACCATAAGAATTATTCCTACAGGAAAAATGTATACATATTGAGTCAATTTAACATTAAAATTGATATATGGTGAAATATGCATATTTCTGTGTACACAGATAAAAAGAATTTTATGTAGATAGATAGATAGATAGATAGATAGTCGGGGAATCTAAATGATTTCCATCAAACATTCCCATCAAAAGCATTTTAATATTTCTGAATAATTTTTAGTATATTTACAGTAAAAGAACCTAGAGTTTATAGGGAAGATACCTACTTCATGAGCTAAATAAATCAGGCCGCTCGGCACTGTATTTATTCAGTATACATGTGTAAAGGGGCTTCCCTACCTAGAATAGGTCTAACATTGATATAAATCTATATTTTCTTCATTCTTTGCACATAGAGGAGTGGAGATGGTTGGAGAACTTCTATATACATAAATCCACATATAAAAAAATATAACCACAGTTCAACTAGTTTATAGCCTCCTAGCCAAGAAACAGTATAGACACCCAAAGGCAAAATTAAAATATATAATTTATGTATATGGAGTATTAAAATCAAATTAGCATGGGATGTAGATGGGGGATGTAAAAATATAAGCCAATGATCAGGCCGGTAAGCACTGTATCAATTGGGTATATATAAAAGCACCACCTCACTCTCCTATTTGGGGGAAAATTTGCAATTATAATCATAATATTAAGATAAGAAATATATTATAACCAAATTATAACAAAAGATCATATGTCGGTTTATAAATCCCTATATCTGTCTAAATCTGGAGGGTAAAATTTAAGTACATTCACCTAACGTTCTCTATTAGCCAAACATTAGTCAACTTCCTAGACTTGAACATTTATCCAAAAGAAGGAAAACCTAACACCAGCACCTACTTCAACTCCTATATCGAAATTAATATTAGACATCATGTCAGGCAGAAGGTTTAATAGATAAGTTCAGGGAAAAGGGATATCCAGATACCGAACTTCATATTAAAGCCCAAGAAACAGGGAAAATTAGACAAATAGATCTTTTACAAGCTAACAATAAGAAGAAAAATTTAAAAAAAAAGAGGACAGGAGAATTTAAATTTTTCTTTTATTACACAGTTCAATAACGATCATAAAAAAATTGAAAAGGTCATTAATACTCATTGACCTTTTTTATTGAAAGACTTGGTACTTAAAAACCTTCTCCCTAGATACCCTACTTTTATATACAGAAAAGCCCCTAATTTGAGGGACAAATTAGTACAACGTGCTTTTAAAAGTAAGAAAGATATTGGGATAAAAACACAAGGTTTCCATAGATGTGGAATGTGCAAGATGTGCCAACAAGTCAAAGGTCCTATGAAAATGAACGAGTTTAAAGTCAATGGGCCTGAGCCAGAGCTACGACCGCAAGCGAGCGTACGCTCATCGTAAGCGAAAATTCGTGAATAAATTCGCACCGCGCATGCCCAGTATGACAGCTTCCGGACGCCTGAACGTCATGAGCGAATAGCGGTCGTATTGTGAGCGAAATATTCGCTCGAGGGGCGTGCGTTCAGTACGACGGTCGCCTGGGCACTCGTTTTACTACACGGAGGCGGGGATAGCCATTTAAATTGTACAGTATGGGCGTGCTAAGCCCGTACGCTCAGCGTATTTTGTGCGAAAATTCGTACGGCCGACGGTCGTACCCAGTGTAGGGTATAGGCGCCGTAAGCAGGTACTTTACTATGGGAGTGTTAGGGGCGTGCATGTTTATTCGCACGGTCGAACGTACGCATTCGCCCGCCGTGCGAATTTTCGTAGCTCTGGATCAGGCCCAATAACACTATGTACAAGATAACAGATTTTATTACTTGGAATACGAAATCAGTTATTTATCTTATTGAGTGCAAGTGCAATCAAATTTTCATAGGAAAGATCTCAAGATCACTTAAAATTAGATTCCAAAAACACCTTTATAATATTTCAAAAGGCAAGGATCATTCTCTCTCCTGTCATTTTAAAGATACACATCAGTGTTCTGCCAATTCCATTAGTAGGTTTATGGGCATTCAGAACATTAAATCTAAATGGAGGAGTAACGATCTTGAATCGCGCCTTGCCAAGTCCGAAATGAAATGGATATATAAATTGAAATCTCTTATACCCACTGGCTTGAATGGCGATTTTGAACTCAAATGGTTCTTAGAAATAATTTTCTTTTCAACTGTAGTATACACTAGGGAACCAAAACAAAGTACCTGTGAACTGCAGTAACACTACTCTTAAAGCACCCAATCCCGTCAGATCTTGGAAGCTAAGTAGAGAAAGGCCTGGTTAGTACCTGGAAGCGAGAACTCTAGGGAATACCGGCTACTGCAGAAATAGTTTCCTATTAATGGAACCTGTTAAGTGTAAAATATTAGATTACATATATATATATTAGATTAACATTTATCCATTTCATAAGGCCTTGTACTTAAATTTTACCCTCCAGATTTAGATGGCTATAGGGATTTATAAACCGACATATGATCTTTCGTTATAATTTTGTTATAATATATTTCTTATCTTAATATTTTGATTATAATTGCATATTTCCCCACAAATAGGAGAGTGAGGTGGTGCTTTTATATATACCCAATTAATACAGTGCTTACCGGCCTGATCATTGGCTTATATTTTTACATCCCCCATCTACATCCCATGCTAATTTGATTTTAATACTCCATATACATAAATTATATATTTTAATTTTGCCTTTGGGTGTCTATACTGTTTCTTGGCTAGGAGGCTATAAACTAGTTGAACTGTGATTATATTTTTTTATATATCAGATTTTCTATATGTGGATTTATGTATATAGAAGTTCTCCAACCATCTCCACTCCTCTATGTGCAAAGAATGAAGAAAATATAGATTTATATCAATGTTAGACCTATTCTAGGTAGGGAAGCCCCTTTACACATGTATACTGAATAAATACAGTGCCGAGCGGCCTGATTTATTTAGCTCATGAAGTAGGTATCTTCCCTATAAACTCTAGGTTCTTTTACTGTAAATATACTAAAAATTATTCAGAAATATTAAAATGCTTTTGATGGGAATGTTTGATGGAAATCATTTAGATTCCCCGACTATCTATCTATCTATCTATCTATCTATCTATCTATCTATCTATCTACATAAAATTCTTTTTATCTGTGTACACAGAAATATGCATATTTCACCATATATCAATTTTAATGTTAAATTGACTCGATATGTATACATTTTTCCTGTAGGAATAATTCAAATGGTTCAGTGGAATAAGCAAATTAGATATATTATGACCTTTTTAATATCATTCTTATACAAATATGATTATCTATTTATTTTATTTTACTTTATTTGTGTTAGTCTAGTAGAATGGGAAAAAGAAATTCCCCCATCTTTTTTTGTGGTTGTAGCAAAATGTTTTTTATTGTTATTATTGATTATTTTATATGGTACACATTTTAATATGAATTACTCTGTATTTAACTTTGAATTCAGTAATGAAGGGCTTTTTATCTCTATTTTTTCATTGGTTCTTACAACACCTGACTCTATATAAACCCACCTCTAGACAAGTACCCTTTTTGCCTTGATAAAGAATTACATAGGATTTGAACTGCGTCGGCGTGGTACTTGTCTTTTTTGCCTTTGAAGTTATCACCCAGTTCCAGCTGCTAATTAGCACCATTTTAGCTCTTTCTTTCCCGGGACTTCTAACATCTAGAGCTTAGCGGTGCTACCCTGGGTGAGTAGTACCTTTTATTGTGCAATATGTGTATTTATTTATTTATCCTAATTATTTATTTTACTTATCTATCTAATAAATATTATTTTATCTTCATCATTGTTTTGCCGTTTGTCGGAGGGGAGAGCCCCGGGCTTCTCTTAGAAACAGCCCGCTGCATGTGGAGGGAGAAAGATTCAACATCTTCCCGGCAATGGATGACAAGATCCAGACTTGTCTTGTAGAACAGCCCGAAAGAAACAGCTGTTCAGAAATTCAATTCTCCCACTATCCACATTGATCTCCAACAGGACGCCGCAGCACAGAGATTGGAAAGAGACAGTGTGAAATTCATTGGTCCGTAAGCTCACGCATTATCTTACTTCTGTACACATTTCACAATGAAAGAAGGACAGTACATTTAATGTGTGATTAACAGAAGTGTATCTTAGAAACTATTGACTCATTCTAGCTTGGACCTCTATCGATCCCACTTAAAGGATCTTCCTTATTAGTGACTGAGTTTTAAGCAGTATTTATTTCATCAAATTGGTTTATCTATTTTATTGTCATCAAGTACAGTGAGGTTACATTATGGTCCACAACATCGTTTAACAAATATAAAAAGATCTATCCTTTTAAATAGCGGCATATATATATTTTTTGGGGTGTATTTTTTTGTTATTATTATAATTTTTATTGGTCTTATTGAATTAATTATCTGTTTTAGTTTACTTTTTTACTAGTTTTATTGAATTAATTATTTGTTTAAGTTTATTTTTCTAAAGTATATCTTTTATATTTTTTGGGGCAAAATTTTCGCTGCCAATCATCACCATTAGAAGTATATTTATTTTACACACTCCCATACAACACATCAGTTATTCCCCTTAGTCACTTATTATTTCATTTCAATATATTCTTTCACTAAGTGCCTCCGACATCCCCTTCACTACCCCGTTGCTTGATTCCCTATTTTCACAGCACTTTACACCCACACATTTTTCTTTATTGTCTATTTCTTGAGGAATTGGTGGAAAATTATTTTTTATATTCTGCATGAATTGGTTGTAAGCAACTTTGGACAGGGAAATTAAGGTGGAGGGGTTTTTTAACACCTGGGAAAATTGTATAGACTCACTCCCTGCGCAAACCAAAAACCACATATATTATTGCTTTGAATAGACTTCCTGGTTTCTTCTCCATTTGGTAGGAAATTACCCTCCCATAGTACATTATTAGTGTTGTCGGTTGGAAGGGTTGTGGACCTTGGGGAAATTGAGGCGCTTCTGTTTGATATTGAGCTCATTATTTGAACATTGCTCACAGTGCATACTATTGGTTAACATTGCTGTTCTCTGATGCAAACTTTTTTTGTATTTTACCATGCAAGATTTTTATTTCTTGCCAATGTATGTATTGTATAATGTCTTTACAGCAAAACATTTGTGATGTATGTGTACTAACAAGTATAAAAAGAAAATGCAAATTCACGCATCAAAACAACAACTTACCACTTCTTCACCTTCTTCATCATCGTTGCATAACGGTTCTCCACACCACTGTGCTGCTCCTTGCTGAATGCGTTCAGTTGAGATGTTATTTCTTCCCATGCAGCAGCACGCTGACGGGGGCTCGGGATGGTCTTTATCATATAACTTGTTTAGCACAAGTTCAACCAGTTTCTCTACCTCTTGTCTGGTAAAGTTACGGTCCCTTTTTTTTTTCAGGAGTCGTTATGAAGCAGTCAACCATGTAGTGATTGTTGATTGCTTTATATAGTTATTTATGTTAACTATTGGTTAGAGGAATGCAACATTTTGTGTAGTTAATGCATTTCCGCTTTTAAACAAACTATTTCAATAAAGTTGTTCACATTGTCTGCTATTGTTCACAGTGTCTGCTATTGTCCAATTAAACAGTATAAGGAAATCTGTCTGCAATGTGAAATGCACCAATTAAACTATAGTATTTATTGTTCTGTGGTGGCGTTACTAAAAATTAACCAATGACGTTGTTATTTGCCGCAGGTGTTTGATTGATAATCATCATACTTATTTAAAAAATGTCGAGAGCAGCCAAATTTACCTTAGCTGAGCTAGAATGCAAGGTCCAGATAATGGACCAACTCCAGCCAAGCCTGCAGCATTCTAATGCCCTCAAAAGAAATTTTTACCTGCGTGCGTGCAGGTATATCTAGCGAAGGACTGGGATCAGATGCAGGGTGTACCAGCTGCGACGCCGGATCTGCTCCAATACCTCAAAGAGGTGATTGCAAGTAAGTGTGATTTGTGTACTTTTAAAAACTCATTATAATATATCTAATTAGGATGTTTTTTTTTTATTAAAAATGTGTATGTCAACTAGTGTGTACTTCAGTCAATTGGATTAGTGGTAAATAATCTGTAAAACTCTGGGGTCAATTAAACCAAATGTAATAATGCATTGTATAGTTTTCAAATCTAAATTGATTTAAGATATTATAAAAAAATTTAAATGGACATAGTTTTTATATGGGGGAGAGGTAGCAGAGCTGTAGATATGTTTTTTTTGGGAATGTAGGCTTCTAATTACTTAGCAACTGACACGGCATAATTTTGGAAATCATCTATTCCTTGTGTACTTGTATGAAATCATACTGGATGGGGGTACACATAGGATGTTGATGGGTCAAGATATAACGTAGCTTCTAGGGCTTGGAGTGTGGTTCAGAAACTAAATTTGATACATAAAATTAATTTGTATACAGAAATATTTGTCAAATAATTCTTTTTCTTTTTTATATTTTTCCATTAGGGAGGAGAATCAGTCGCAGGTGGAGACATGGCCAAAGTTGACATAACCCACCACCTTCCTTATCCCCTGCCCCTTCCCCTGACTTTCCCGCTGCCCATTTCCCTGTCCATTCCCCTGCCCCTTCTTCTGCCCATTCCCCTTCCCAATCACTAACACCCTCCTCTTCAGAAGATGAGCTGCGCATTTTGCATAGCTCTTAACGGGTGTTAGTGCACCCTGCCCCAACCCCCTCCTCAACCCATTCACTCAGCCCTTCAACTTCTCAGGCCCCTGCTCCTGCCCCATCCCCCTCCAACACCACTTCTCCCTCACAATCCGAGCCCTAAAACTCATATGGGGATGAAGGAACTTCCTATGTGGCATCCCCTCCTGTATGGTTAAATCCCAGGCCACCAGGTATAGATGCTTGGCAACGTTATGCCGTTTTATTTGGTAAGTTCTTCAAAGCCTACATTCACACAAAGTAACATACAGATATATATACATACATACAGACACATGGCTGATAGCTGATTTATAAACTTTAAAAGATAATTCCCTATATATTAACATACACACACACACATACATACACACACACACACTTGTTATATTAAAAATAAAAAAAATAAAGATCAGCACACATGCACATAAATGTCACTACATGACGTGTTTTTAATGTATTACGAATAACTCATCTTTATTTATGCAGGACCTGCCAACATATAACAGAGTTGGATGTTGCTGTGCTAAACAGCTGAGTTCGTCATCCGAACACTGAAAGAGGCTGCAGCTGTAGTGAACACCTTACAGGCACCACCTCCACCCCCTCCCATCATATGAAAGATATGATGAGCCACCACCCCCTCCCTACCCACCTCCACTTCCAACTCTTTAATTTAAAAAAAAAATTGTTTGGTGAAAACAGGGGCACTTGAAGAAAAATAAATTCTTAAAGTGCACTCTTAGCTAGTACAACCCTTTGAAGTAATAGTATAATTATAAAAGTTTTAGACTTTATTGAGTATTTTAAAATGCGAAATATCAGTTAAAAAGGTGAATAGGGAAGGTAGGAAGTGAAATTAAAAAATTGAAAAAGAAGCTGGTTCCCACTGTGAATGTAACCATATACCACACTGAGTTCTTAGATATAAATCCTCTAAGATCAAAATACAAAAAGAAATATGTGGAAAAAAAAATATATTACAACTGTTAGTCTCTTCAAACAGCAGATATAGTATCTGCCTGTTAAGTAATAATTAAATGAGGTTATCATATATATTTATCCCAATATGAATGAGTTAACCAATATATAGGAAATTATATTGAGATTAGGCATGATCTCTAATAAGCCATACCTAAACAAATGTTGACGATATTAGCGGTATTTAATTAAATGTAACAGAGAGACACAGTAGATGAGAATGCCTCTAAAAATACAGTTACAGAATGTAGCAATAAGTATAATGAGACTTATAATGCTGTTGAATATGAGGTAGAATAATATAGCATGATCCCTAATAAGCCATGCCTCAACAAATGTTAGTGATATTAGCGGTAATTAGTTAAATGTAACAAAGAGACAATAGATGAAAATGCCTCTAAAGATACAGAGTTGCAGAATGTGGCAATAAATATGATAAGATTTATAATGATGTTAGATATAAGGTAGAATAACACTTTATAGATAACCCAGATCCAGTGCTTATTAGCGGAGAGGCAGTGTCTGGTAAATCCCTATAATTTAAATAATATACTTAAATAGAGAAGAAGAGAAGAAATAATAATGCAGCAATAGCTGTTAACATTAGATTTTAAATTATGGTATCAAGACACAGTGTGTCCATCCCACAGCCGTGGGGAAACACAGGGCTAATTAGCTCCAAACATGCACAGATCTATAAGGGTCTGCAGCTACTCTGTTTAAATTTAGAGGTTTAGAGGTATGATTATATCAAGCATTGCATCTAAGTATTTGAGTGGTAAGACAGTGGGAACGCAGCATAAAGCCGACGTACGTTTCGCATACAAGCTTTTTCAAGGCATTAAGCCGAATGCCACATTGTTCTAAGTATATAAGCAGGAAGGGTGGGACCAAAATTAATCAGTCACCAATGGTAAAGAATATGTGCAGTGTGACAGATCTGTTATCCAATCAGTACAAAGACCATTCATATAGATTGTGTCTCTCAGCATCAAAGAGAATAGGAGAATGATTAAATTAAATAGATCAAATAGACAGACAGTAGACTAAGCTAATAGAAATAGTGTATCATAGATGTATTAATATTAGGTGGGCTATAAAGATAAGGTAACCATGTAATCACGCAATAAGCAATTTTATAGCCAGGTATTAAATCATGGATCCCGCAGTGGCAATTTTATAACCAGGTATTAGATCATGAATCCCACAGTAGGTAATTATATGACTAAAATTTAAAAACATGGATCAAAAAATAGTGTTATAAATAGAAAAAAATAAAAAAGTGTTGTAAAAATAAATTGATATTTATTCATATAATAAATATCAAAAATAATTTTTAATATTAAATCAATTAAAGATGCTCCATAAAGTGATGCAAACATTAAATGTGTAATTAAATGAAAAAGGGTACAGAATAATGATACTGTACCATTGATGTAAAAATAAATACTAATCAATTATATTATAGAGTTTTAATTTAAGTGGTATATATATTGCAATAAATTTGCTGTAAATATTATTTTTAGTTTAGATCCAATTTATTTTCATTTTTATGTTTAGGTATATATAAAAATGTTATTGAATCAATAAACCAACTACATAATAAATAGTGTAAATTGTGTTATATTAGTGATAAAAATATAGAAAAATGACTACCAATGAAATGATAGAGAAATAACATACCTAATAAAAAATAGTGAGTGAGGCAAATAAGTAAAAGATAGAGAATATTAAAAATAAAGTGAAAAAAATTAAACCTACACAATGCTAAGCGCAAATAAATTACAAATTACATACAAGTAATGATCAAAAATGCCAAAAAGAATATGTGAAAAAGAATAAGGGTAATGAAAAAATAGCCAAATGAATTAAATAGTATGAAACAAGTATAAAGTGTGAAGAAGTGATAAATTAAAAAATGAATAAAAAAAATTGTGTATATGTGATGCTGAAAAATGCTGTGATATAATAATAATAATAAAAAGAAAATAAAAAATTGGGATAATCCATGAAGTAGGTCAGAAGATGATATAAATTCAATTAAAAGTAAAACGAATGATTATTATTTTCATTAAGCCTAAGTATAGAAAATTATAGATAGGACAAATAGTTATTATTTTCATTAAGCCCACCCAGGGACACTGAACCCATAAGGAAAATCCATTTAGCTTCTCTTTTTTTAAGTTCTTTCATTAAATCTCCTTTTCTGATTCCCAAATGGATTTTATCCAATAGAAATGCTTTTAGAGAAGCGGGATTACTATTGTGGCAGGTTAAAAAGTGTTTAGCCACAACGGTTAGTTGTTTGAATCTAATTTTATCTCTAGTAGCACTTTTAAAGTTACTCAAATGCTCAGATAGACGTCGCTTGAAAGGACGACTAGTAAACCCAACATATTTTAAGTCACAGGGACAGGACAGACAATAAATGACATTATCAGAGTCACAATTCAAAAACTCTGTAATGTACCAGCGTTTATTGAATTTGTCATTAAACGATTTTTTCTCCAACATATGAGTACATCCCTTGCAGTGCCCACAACTGTGTGAGCCTGCAAGTTTAGTAGTTTTTTTGGGGTACTTGGTAAAGTGACTTTTAGTGAGTATATCACTCACAGTCCGTGTTCGTCTCCAACAAAGTTGAATATTATTACCCAAGATTGATTTAAGATCAGAATCTAAATGTAATACATTTATGTGTTTGTAGAAAATTTCCTTAATCTTCTTCCACATAGGACAAAAA